>CAIGRB010053568.1:10752-26058 GCA_903798255.1 Fraxinus quadrangulata | reverse complement strand
TATGTGTCAGGTTGATTTAATTGTGACCATTGATGGAGATCAACGGCTGAGATGAAATCTTGGCTTAGATATTTTCTTGGCTTGACTTTGGGTCTATATTCACGAGGGTTATCTTCTGTGAGAGGTTTGCTCTCTTTTTCCTCAGTCTGTCCATGTTTTCATCTCTGTCTCGTCCTCTCCTTCCCTTGGTATTCACTGTATATTGAGCACCTTCTTGAGTGACTCCTGTGTAACACTCATGTGTGAAATAGAGTTAGGTTGGGTTGGGTTGGTGTTTCTTGAGGGCTGAGTAGTGATTAGGGTGTGATTCTTGGCTGCTATTGGAAGATCTCTTGATCGATGATCCAAGCCAAGTGAGGAGGGGTTCTGAACCGGTTCTTGTACTCTCTCTGGACGGTGATTTGCAAGGCATGGAGGTTGTTCTTGAGCATAAACACTTCAGCCATTGAGGAAGGGATGAATCACAGAGAAGGGAAGTAAAGTTCTAGGTTTTATGCTTTCGATTTTTCCAGTTACTATGATTTTTTTATGCTATGGTATATGTTGGATTACATAGTGTAAGCTGATTTTATAAACATGTTAATCTCTGCTGTGATAATGTGATTATTGAACTCTATCATTGTTTGATTGAGCTGTTGAACATTGCCATAAAATCCTAACGCAAGAAAAGAGCCGTTAATTGTTATGTTAAAGACTTTAGTTTAAGGCGGGAATTCAAATTGCTAGAGTTCTCGGGTTTTAACGTTACATACAAGAGTTTTCAATAAATAATTTTACCTCTATTTTTAATTAAAAACTTTATTTTTTATCAATCATGCTACAGTGCCAAACTATTTGATATAATCCTTGACAGAATGTCACGTGATATTTCATCATTGGACTGTTTTAAACACAGTCAGTTTTTTCATCAAATCATTTATTATCACTTTAGATTATGTCATTGTATCGGTTAAACTCCTTTTGTCAAAGTGGCAAAATCTTTTTTCTTTTTTATTAAGATGATTTCATCCTTACCTTTAATTAAAGAAGAATGATAAAAAGAGAAGAAAAAACCAAAGCCACATATTGGTGTCGAGTCGAGCGACTAAGGGGTATAAGGTTTTTCCCCTTTATTTCTCGATTTTTTTGTTTAATTGAACATAAGGGCTAACTTTGTCCTTTTAACAAGGAAAGTGAGTTCTTCCATGAATGGTTATATATATACACCATATTTTAATTGTAGTGAAATTTATTATCTTTTATTTATTATCACACCTATATCTCTAATTTTTTTTTTCTTTTTCATATTCTTATTTTTAACATTTTATTGATAAAGAAATCTTGTCTTTAAACGTGATTTTGTCCAAAATATTGGTAACGTATTTTAAAATGAAGATCAAATATTTAATCGTATTTTTGCATTATTATTTGTTTTGCTTATTTAGAACTACAATGTGCAAATGAGTGTTTTTACACTATCTTAAAAGACAATTTTAGAGAGATCATTATCAAGAAAAATTTATATTAATTTGAGAATAAAAATGAGATAAAAAAAATTGAGACACAAATGTGATAATTTATGAAGGTTATGAACCTTTATGCAATTAAATGTAGTGTAGTTATTAAAAATTGTGGTGTAAATATATTTAGCATTTTTTATTAATGGAAATGGAAATAATTGGGATCCAAAGTTACAAAAATAATATATTGAGCTCAGGTTGACAAAATATTATATTGTAGAGCTACTTGCTACATTTTTGGACAATGTTACATGTACAACAAGACTTACATAATGCCTCATAATGCCACATGACATTCTATTATTTATCAGTTTAAAATACAATCAATTTTTTCATTAAATTTTTTCTTTCGGCATCATTTCGGTCACTTCTCCTATCTATTTTTTTCTGTACAAAAAACAAAATCCTACATTTTTTTCCAAACGGTAGGACCTCATCTATAACTTGTTCATAAACATTTGGTTAAGTTTAGAAAAATGTAAAAGATATTTTATATATAATTTTTTATATTTAAACTTTTTTGAATATATTGTTGTCTTTTTCAACTTTTAAGTAATAAAAATTAATTATTCTAAAAGTAACTATTGTTTAAATACTAAACTAAGTAATTTATTTATGGGAAAATTGCATCCACAGTACCAAATCATTCATTTAGTTACAAATTTTGTCCAAACCTTTCATTTATGTCACCTACGATACCAAACATTTAAAAAACTGGTACTTTGAGTCTAAATTGACAGAAACTGTTAGTTGACCAAAAATCAAATATGTGACCAATTGTTGACTAATTTTTAAAGGACAAATGGATAGTTTTACATTTTTCATATTAAAAGAATTTAAAAAAAAAAACCAATCATCTTCTCCACTCACCCCAACACCCCCACCCTCACCCTCCACCAAAAATCGATTCAAAACCCTAGACTCTTTAAGCATTAATGCAATTAGACTCCAAGAGTGATACATGTAGAGCTAGTGGTTTTGCAAACTGTAATCCTTCAACATAATGTAGCAATCGGCGAGGAAAAAAAAAGAAATTCGACCATAATTTTTTTTGAGAATATAGTCAAAACTTGCACACTGCCGTTCATAAACATCACCATGCGATACAAGCGCGACATCTACATTTAGCTTCAATTTTCCTTCGACGGGTCAAACCCTTCTAAGTTGAAAAATAATATCAACATGCTATGGAGAAGTTTTCGATTTACGGAGGCAAGACCAATGGCAACTCCATATTTCACGGGGTACCTTTCTTCTTGACACAGAAAGGGACACCGTGTGGTAGTAGTCTGCTATGTTAGACTACCTTCTACCTTCTCTCGGTCATTTTGGGACAAAGAAAATTTGATTACACTTGCAACACAATATTGAGATACATTGAAAGTAAATTGATCATTAATTGCTTGAAAGCTAGAAATTACAATTGATGAAAGCAGGAATTTACAATAGCTAGTGCAGGGGGTGAACACCAGAAAGTTTGAAAGATTTTTGAAAGACTAATACCTCCTATAATAGCTCGCGAAACAAAAATCTAAGTAATAGGAGTAGACATTTAAATGATGAGGAATCATACTAAACGTTTACCAATATCAGAGCTATTTTACAATTGAAATAATTATTACAATGGAAAGAAAATTACAACTCAAACTAGACTAATATTTACAATGTGCGGCCGAAGTTGAATAAACTACTATACGATTGGGTCAAGGGTTTAAGTAAAGCTGCGGTCTTTGACATTCTCCCACATTTGTTTTGGCGACGTCCTCGGAACCATCGATGAATGATATGCTTCAATTAATAGTTTGAAGGCTCTTTCCCAAGTATTCTCCTCGTTGATACATCCGCTCCATTTAACCAAGTACTATTGATGATATTTCCTAGAAGGTTGAGTAGTTCGATGGTTAAGAATCTCTTCAGCAACCTTCTTTTTGGATCTTTTCAATTCAAATACAGGTCGCTTTGGCTCATTTCTGGATGCGTCCTTCTTGTCGGTAATGTATGGTTTGAGTATGCCAACATGAATGACTTTGTGGATTTTGCACCATGAAGGGAGTGCAACTCTATATGCGACTCTTCCAATCCTGTTTACGATGGGTAATGGTCCAATATATTTTGGCACCAATTTTGAGTCTTTTCCTCTTGTCGTTTATAACAGTTCCTATCGGGAAGTTTCACCACTACCAAATCTCCAACATTAAATTCAAGGAAATGACGTTTTAGCTCTGTAGACTTTTTGTACCATTTTTGAGCTTTCTCAAGATAACTCTTAGCAATTTCAATGTTTGTTTCCACTCTTGAGAGAAACTTTTTGCTTGAGGGAACTTGGTACTTTGATCGATATTCACAATATCAGGGAGTAACGGTTGCTGGTCAGTAACAATCTCAAAATGACTCTTATTAGTGGAAGAGATCTTTTGGGCATTGAAACACATCTGAGCCGTAGCCAAAAGTTTCACCTAATTTTTCTACGAAGTAGAGATAAAGTGTTAAAAATACTCTTCCAGTGTAGAATTAAAGCGCTCCATTTGTTCTACCACGATGATGAAAGTGCCAAAATCTCCAATTTTTGGCAATCCAATAATGTAGTCCATTGATACACTCTCGAATATTCTAGTTGGGACGGAAAGGGGCTCGAGCCAGCTTGCCTTTTTCTGATGATTTGTCTTATCTTGCTGACAAATAAGACAGGTTTTCATATAAGTTGCAATGTCATCCCACATTTGAGGCCAGTAGTACGAACATTGTAGTAGTTCAAAAATTCGTTCATCTCTAGGATGCCTAGCCCAAATCGTGTCGTGGCATTCCGTAATTAGTGATTTCCTCAAATCTCCGCCCTTAGGAACATAAAGGCAATCTTCCTTAGTCTTAATGAGTTTTGTCTTGCTTGATGAGGTTAACCAAATATTGAATAGTCAGGTCTTTATCTAAACTGCCCGAATTTGGTCCGTGGTGTTTGTGGTAACTGTACTTCCTGAAAGAGCAGCCATAGAGCAAATGGTGGCCAAGTTGACACGGTGACTAAGACCAGCGGCAGCATGATTACTAGATCTGGGATGATACTCTAGCATAAAATTGAACTTTGAAAGAAGTTCATGCCAATGAGCCTGTTTGCTTGATAGTTTCGATTGGGATATGAAGTGACTAACTGTAATATTATCTGTCTTTACAATAAATGGAGATCCAAGCAAATAGTGACGCCATTTCCTAAAGCATTGGACTACGCCAACATTTTCATGCGTCGAGTAACAATGTTGTGCCTAATTTAGCTTTCGGCTCTCATACGCTATCGGAAGTCCTTCTTGCATAAGGACTCTACCAAGTGCAAAATCTAAAACATCGGTATGCACTTCGAATGCTTTAGTCATATCCGGTAAGACTGACACCGGGTTCGTCCACATAGATTTCTTCAACTTTTCGAAAGCATTTTAGCATTGGGATGACCAATGCAAATCCCAATCCTTATCATTCTTTTTCAATTTGGTAAGTGGTAATGCAATTTATGAGTATCCTTTCACAAATATTCGATAGTAATTTCATAACCCGAGAAATGAACACACATCGTAGACATTCTTCGGTGGTTGCCAATCTGTGATGGTTGTAACCTTCTTCAAATCCATACATATTTTGCGTTGTTCGATGATATGACCTAAGAACTTATAGACATCTGAGCAAATGAGCATTTAAACGATTTAGTATAGAGTTCATTCTCTCGTAGCTGCTTGAAAACCCGTCTCACATGTTGCACATGTTCCTCCAATGTCTCACTATAGATGACTAAATTATCCAGGTACACCACTACAAAATCGTCAAAGAAACCGTGAAGTACCTGATTCATCATCGTACAAAATGTTGATGGAGCGTTTGTTAAGCCAAAATACATCACTTTGAATTCAAATGATCCATATCTTGTTACCACCGTAGTCTTTTTTTCATCTCCTTTCTTTATCCAAACTTGCCAGTATCCGGACCTGAAATCAATCTTTGTATAGTATCTAGCCCGGCCTAGTCGGTCGAACCAATCAACGACCAACAGAATAGGATAACTATTCTTTACAGTGATCTTGTTTAAAGCTCGATGGTTGCAGCACATTCTAAGAGAACCATCGGCATTTTTCTGAAACAACACGGGAGCTCCATATGGTGATTTCGTAGGCACGACAATCCCACTTTCCAACATTTCTCCCCATTGTTTCTGAAACTCTTCAAGCTCCGCCTGAGACATATGGTAAGGTGCCCTGGTGGAAGGTTTGGCACCTAAAATAAATTCAATCTCATGATCAATTGCCCTCCTTGGTAGCAATTTCTTTGGTAACTCATTCGGTATGATATCCTCAAATTCCTTAATAAGCATTCTGACAGGTTTTGGAATAGGGCCAGTCGACTGTTTGATCTTCTCTAATCGAAGAGTGCACAAAAATGAGGACTTATTCATTTGAAACCCTTACTAAATTGCATGGCGGAGATACTCTTCACGCCCATCTTCCCAACTTGTGTAGTGATGACGTACGATTTACTACCCATCATCATTAATTAATCGGAATATGGTAGCGCTGCTATCTTATTATCCCGAAGAAATTCCAATCCTAAAATAAGCTTGAAATCATCCATCTGAACTACAGAAAAGTTTATCCTTCCCTTGAAAGCACCCTCTTTAAGTAACACAAATTTCGCTACTCCAGCTATTCGTTGAGTAGCGGATTTGATTGCTTTGACCTTTCCACTACCTTTCTCCAGAACAAGTCCGAGTCGCTCCACTTCGGTACTTGTGAGGAAGTTGTGGGTAGCACCAGTATCTATCATAGCCCTGATTGACTTTCCATTGATCTTTACATCAATGTACATTAGGCCTTTGGCCCTATAAATGTGAGCATTCAATTCTTCCATCTTTATCTCCTTCGAGGAAACATCACCATTTCCAGTAGCTTGGTGCGATAGTATATTGCACGGATATGAGAATACGCCAACTACATCTTCATCCTCTTCCGAGTCGGTCTCGCCATGACAGTTAGCTTGTGGGACATCTTGCTTTGAACTCATTCCACCACTTGCTAGTTGACAATATGTATTTATCATCCGTTTTTTGAGGGCACTCTGCCACCCAATGGGGTCCTTCACATAAAAAGTATATCAATTTAGGAGTGGTATCAGATATGCCCTCCGTTGCTTTTCCTTTATTCCTGTTGTTACTGCTGCTACCGTTATAGTTTCCTTGACAGCTGTTTTGATAGTATTCCTACAAGTTACTCTGATGAGTACTTTGATAGGTTCCTCCCTTATTATGAGAGTAACACTCACTCCCATTTGAGTTCGAGCTGGGTCTGTAAGCTGGGTCTGTAAGGTATATTTCCACCTCTAATAGCTTGATTATTTTCCAAAGGTCTATCTTTTCTCTATTCCGATTGATAGTCACTTAAGCATTCGACAGCTCCCATGGCCGCGCTCAAATCAGTAACCTTCTATCTCTAAAATTTCGTGCGTGTCAACGATTTTAACCCTTCCATGAACGTGAATAGCTTATCATTTTCCGACATATCTCAAATATTTAGCATATATCCTGAAAAGGCCTTCATATTCTCCCTGATAGAACTTGTATGTTTCAATTCTTGTAGTTCTCGTTGTACCTCATATTCCACATTTTCTGGAAAAAAAAACTACGATCGGATCGCTTCCTTGAAGAGATTCCAAGAATTTTTTCGGACCATGTTGGTCAAATATCAACATACTTTGTCTGCCATTATAGTTTTGCATCTCCACCAAGATACATGGTAGCTGTTGTAACATTTCTTGCTTCGTCTTCAATTGAAACCGCAAGAAAGTATTGTTCCATATAAAACAAGAAGTTCTCGACTTCTTTTGCATTGTGTGCCCCTCCATAGGTGCATTTACGTAATTCTGAGTCTGGGAGCATACCCTCTTACGAGGGCTTGCCCATTGTCAACTGCACGTTGAAGTACTAGTAATTAAGCTATCAACCCTTCCATTTCATCCTACAGATCATGCATGATTGCAACAGCTTCAGTTGTAGCGCCCCGACCAGCACGGATCGAAACGTTACTAGATTAGCTTGACTTTAACCGTAAACTTAATAATTTATGATACCCTTAGCGGAAAGTATAAAAATTTAATTTAAGAATTTAATTCAAGACTTATTTATTTCTAAACAACATCATTTCAATACTACAAACAAATTAAAAAAATGTCTTTGGAATGATTTCCATGCATATATCCATTTCTTGACGTGAAATTCTAGGTAGAAAATAAAATGAATGTTGTTGTTTCGCTTTCTATCTCAAACAGCAATAGTCAAAAATAAATTTGTTTGCATAGCTACCGACTTCAAAACTTCATGAAATGTTATAGTAAAGTATGAAACTCTTTATACCACGACATATCCAAAAATCAGATTCCATCGGCAACATATGAGGTACAAAAATATTTTTCAAAACCTCGCATCGACACAGTTTGGAAGGTAACCCAGCGTAATTTACTTAAAGTGACATAAAATTCTACACACATCAAATCGATATGACTTCAACTTTATGAAGTAGCTAACCCATGAGGCTATCAAAATCCATTGGTTTTACCCAAAAATTTCAAGTAACAATCGAGTTATGAATTTTTGAATCCAAGGGCAGAAGCTAGAAAACAGCAACACTACCCACTGCAGTTTACTCTAAGTGACATTTAAAATTCTACCAACATCGGATTGACATGATTCCAAGTTTATTCAGTAACTAACTTATGAGGATATCAAATACCACTCGTTTTGTTGAAAATTTCCAAGTAACGATTAAGTTATGAATTTTTAAAGTCAAGGCACAAGCTGAAATTATAATGAAACAGCAACATTAAATCGCTAACACTTGGTTTTTTGTAAATGGTGACTTGCAAGCAGATTTTATGACACATGTCTACCTTTAAACATAACTTATTCATAAAGAAATATGCTTAGAATAGTTTCACATATGACATTTCATAGAAATCTATTTAAAATAACGTAAACATTTCATAATCGAATTTAAAACGTTAAATCACCGACTTCCCATAGCATGTTGCATCATTCTCTACCATCATCCACGTCCCAAGAAAATCATATGAAATCAACCTGTAGAAAGGGAATTAACCCTTGAGTTTCAAACTCAATAGATGTCATCGGTGCGTTTCATTAACAAATTATAAAATTTCGAACTGTAGATTCATACCGTCACGCGTAGAATGATTTCTGACAAAATCCAATTTCTATAGCATTGCCATGAGACTCATGACAAAAAGAGCCGGAGAATGATCATTCAAAAATAGTAGTGCTGAGGCACTGTACCCGGAGGTACCATTTCATTCAAACATTTAACGAAAAATCATAAATTGAAAATGAAATAAACACTTGCACCTCCACCTACCTCGATTTGAAAGCTTTTGAATGTATAAAGTTGGACGATGGATTTTGCTTCCCGATGGCACCCGAAACTCTTAGAAATCTACTTCTCTTATATTTTCTTTTTCTTTCTTTTGAAATTTTTCTTTCTTTTCTTTTCTTTTCTTGTTCAAAGTGTGAACTTTTTCTTTGTGAAACTTACATACAAATATATATTGACAGTGAGATGGAAATATAAATTATTTTGGAAAAATGAAAAGGTAAGAAAACGGTTAGTCCCATAGTGAATAATTGTTGGCAGCCAATTAAAGGAAGTTGAAGATAATAAGGTTTAGGCTACATTTCTTCCATTCTTGTGCTCTAACGTGTGCACTATTGGGTGTCTATATTTTAATGCATAAATTAAACACATGTTGAAAGTAGGACAAATTCGAAAATGAAAGTAAAAGAAAACGGTGGTCTTTTTTTATGCATTAATTCATGCATTTCATTTGATGTTAAATGCTATAATGGTGTGTATAATGCTATGTAACCTACCAATTTTTGAGATTAATTGCATTGACTATTCCATAAAAATTGTGAAACGTGTGTGAGTAAATATTCAACTAAATTTTGAAAGTTTCAACCTTTTTTATTTTTCTGGAAGTTGGGAAAGATGAAATGAATTGTCGTTAAGTAAATTTTATACTTGGTCCCTAAAATTTATTTACTTAACAAGGTCAGAAAATATCAATATTTATCCTCAACTAGAAACTTATAAGTTCTCTTTTATTCTCATTTTAAAACTTATAATTTAGTCTCTTTTTAGAAATAATGTGTACGCAAATCAAATCTTAAATATAAATTTTCACCGTCGGGTCCAACCTTTGTGAAACATTAAATCCCATCCAACATTATTTAAAAAAATCTTTATATTTTATAGAAAACATGCATGGTTTCCTGTAAACTTTCATGACATTATTTAAGATATGTCGAACTAGTATTGGGCTTTCATTTCTTATGTGGGCCAAGCATAAAGTTCGTGTATGGGCTAGGCTTGTGGTACTAGATTATCACATAACATATGAGCTTAATTTCATTTTATTTTTCGGGCTTCTACATCCTTTACACCTTAAACAAAATTTCGTACTCGAAATTTTCCTTATGATTTGGCAAATAGTGTTGGGTATTTATCTTTGACTTTATCTTCTCTTTCTCAAGTTGCTTCTTCTAGTCCATGATTACTCCATTGTAACTTGATCGGTTGAATTTCTTTGTTCCATAACTTATGTACTTTTCGATCCAGTATTGAAATTGGAAAAATACCTCATAGGATAAATCTTTCTGTACTTCTAGAGATTGATAATTGACCACGTGATCGGGATCATGCATATACTTCCTAATCATCGATATATGAAACACGTTGTGAACTGCCGGGCGGCAAAGCTAATCGATAAGCCACATTTCCAACCTTATCAAGTATTTCGAAAGGTCTGATATAACGAGGTCATAGTTTGCCTTTCTTGCCGAACTTAAGTACACCCCTTTATTGGTGCTATCTTTAGAAAAACTTTTTCTCCAACTTCAAATTCTAAGTCTTTTCTTCTAGTATCTGCATATCTCTTTTGTTTATCTTGCGCCGCCTTTATCCTAGTGCGGATCTTATCAATGGCTTCGATTGTCCTTTCAATGATCTCTGGTCCCAAAACTCTCTTTTCTCCGACTTCATTCCAATGAACAGTGATCTACATCTTCTAACATAGAGAGCTTCATACGGTGTCATTCCAATAGTTGCTTGAAAACTGTTATTATATGCAAATTCTACCAAGGGTAGATACCATTCCCAACTGCCTCCTAGATCCAGAACACAGGCCCTTAGCATATCTTCCAAAGTTTGAATGGACCTTTCAGACTGACCATCAGATTAAGGATAATACGCTATATTGAAATTCAATTTCGTTCCCATAACTCTTTGTAAGATCTTCCAAAATTTCGACATAAACCTCGGATCTCTATCAGACACAATGGACACGGGGACACTATGCAATCTTACAATTTCTCTAATATACAATTGTGCCAACTAATCTAAACTGAACATCATTTTTACAGAAAGAAAATGAGCGGATTTTGTTAGATAATCCACTATTACCTATATAGAATTATGTTCTCTTGCGGACTTTGGAAATTCTACCACAAAGTCCATTGCACTATTCTCCCACTTCCATTCAGGTATGTCCAATGGATTTAACAACCCCTCCGGTCTTTGATGTTCGGCTTTAACTTGTTGACACATTATGCTTTTTGCCACAAATAAGCATATACTTCTTTTCATATTCCTCCACTATGTATCTCGAAAGTCTTGATACATTTTCGTACCACCAGGATGTGCGGTGTACGGGGTAAAGTGAGCCTCCTTCAATATCTCATTCCTCAAAACTTCATCCTTAAGCACACAAATTCTTCCTTTAAACATTAGTGCCTGATTTGAAGCTATTCCAAAACCCATTCTCTTGTCAGTACCAATCTCGTTCTTGATCTTCTGTAAGAATGAGTCTTTACCCTGTGCTTTTATGATTCGATCTCTAAGAGTAGGTCGAACCACCGAAGTTGCTAAATGAGCGGTGACCTGTTCTGGTATAGTGATCACTTCAATTCACAAATTTTTCAAGTCTTTGATCAACTCCATCTGAATAGTAGGTAATGATGACAACTGTCCCCTCGATTTTCTGCTTAGAACATCAGCAACAATATTGGCCTTACCTGAATGGTAATGAATAGTGCAATCATAATCATTTACTAACTCCAACCATCGTCTCTGTTGCATATTCAATTCATTATGTATGAAGAAATATTTGAGGCTCTTATGATCCGTGCAAATGTCGCACTTTCCTCCATATAAGTAATGGCGCCATATCTTTAATGTATGAACTACCGTTGCAAGTTCCAGATCATGCGTCGGGTAGTTCTGTTCATGCTGCTTCAATTACCTTGATGCATAGGCAATTACCTTTCCGTGCTGCATTAATACACATCCTAAACCTTGTTTGGATGCATCACTATATATAACAAACCCTTCTGAACCTTCAGGTATGGTTAAGATAGGTGCTGTAATCAATCGCTGCTTTAGCTCCTGAAAACTTCGCTCATATTTATCCGTCAATTGAAACTTTACTCCTTTCCTTGTCAATTGCGTCATTGGTCCAGCTATTTTGGAGAATCCTTCTATGAATCTCCGATAGTACCCGGCCAATCCTAGAAAACTTCAAACTTTACCAGCATTAATCGGTGTCTTCCAATTAGTACCGCTTCCACTTTCACTGGATCTACTTCAATTCCTTGAACAGTAACTACATGATCGATAAATCTAACTCACTCAAGCCAAATTTACACTTTTTAAATTTGGCATATAATTTTTCCTTACGCAATACTTCCAATGCTATTCTAAGATGTTCCTCATGTTGATCTTTACTCTTGGAACCAGATATATTTTGAATTCCACTTGTCTATTTCGTGGAATACTAAGTAGATCTTTTGGAAACACATCTATAAATTCTTGTATCACTGGTACGTCCTCAATCTTTATCGTCTCTTGTTTTTCTCCTGAGATGTTAACTAGAAACCCTTGAGATGTCTCTTTTTTCAACATTTTCTCGGCTTGCAAGGCCGATACCAGATGGAGATGGGGTTTAGTCTTTATTCCAAGGAAAGAAAATTGCTCTTCTCCTGGTTTCTGAAAAGACACTTCTCTTTCTCTATAACGAATGGTTGCATAATTACGTCCCAACCAATCCATTCCCAAAATCACATCAAAGTCTTTCATCTTTATCAGATATAAATTAGCTTCTAATATTTTACCCTCAATTTCAAGATTCACCGACTTAGCTAACTGATATGTGTTCAATGTTCTACCTGAGGGGATGCTAACTTCTAGCGTACTCTCAGACTTATCACAAGTAATACTAGATTTAGCAATGAAAGACTTTGATACAAAAGAATGAGTAGCTCCCGAATCAAACAGTACATAAGCAGGTATATTAGATATCAGTAAAATAACTACTATTACGTTTGAGTTATCCTCTGCATCCTTCTAAGTCAGTGTGAAAACTCGTACTTTTCCCTTTTTGTTCTGATCATTGTAATCTTCTTTCTTTTGAGTAAATATGGGACAATCCTTTGAAATATGTCTGGTTTACCGTACTGAAAATAGGCATTCTTCCCGTACAAGCATTCACCACGAAGAGGTTTACCACACTTACGCACAACGCTACTGCAGCTACTATGGCCTTACTATCACTAGGTCCAATATTAGCTTTCTTATTTTTCCATTTACCATTTCCTTAGTCTTGACCATTCCACTTTCTCTTTCCAAATTGCCCTTTTATCCTACTGGCCGAGCAATTGAATTTGTTTCTCCGCATTAGCCTTTTGATACCAAATAGGGTGAGCTCGTTCCAGTATTTCACAGTATGATGTAAAACGATGTGACATAAGAATCATGCTTAGGTCTGGGTTTAACCATTGCTCTAACCTTCTAGTCTTCTTAATTTTCGTGTCAACCAGGTGTGGAGCAAACCTTGAGAGTTGATCGAACTTTCGTTCGTAATCAGTTAGGGACATATTACCCTGCTTGAGCTGAAAGAATTCGCTCTCCATAAAATCTCTTAGAGATTGAGGAAAATACTTATCCATCACTTTCTCCTTGAATTGTTCTCAAGCTAACGCCAATTTCTGCTCTGGGGTCCTAGTTTGGGACATCGAATCCCACCAGTGACTTGCATCACTGGTAAACATAAACTCTCCACACTGGACCTTTTGGGCGTTGGTGCAATCTATGAGTCGAAAAATTCACTCCAACTTACAAAGCCATTCCTCAACTACTAGTGGACCAGTACTCCATCGAAGGTAGGGGGCATATGCCTTCGAAATAACTCAACTACTGAGGCATGAGTCGGAAAAGTAATAGGAGTTGGTGGTGTGGGTGGAGCTTGATTCCAATTCAGCCTGCCAATGTCTTGAACCGCTTGTAGGAGGTTCCTTATCAAGTTGTTCTGGTTTGCTCGAGACATTTCCGTTGAGATAAAATATAATCTCTCATTAATTTCATTTACCAATACTAGAATACATAAAAAAGTAGAGAATTATTTCTCATCTTGATTTTTTTTACCAGTACTAGTACACGCTTCGTATGTGATTGTCAAGGTCGATAGATTCATGTACCTCAAAATCTAGGTAAGCTCGGATATCTATCTCCTATTGACTAAATAATTCCTTTCCCTAGAATTTTGTCTTTTCTTGCCATTTGCGACCCACAACTTTAAGTTTTAGCCCAATACATGAATAACACTTTTTCTTTTCATATTACATTTATCTTTGCATATAAGATATACATAAAGAAAAATGTAAAATGTAGCGAAACATGGAAAACATAACTATAGAATCATAACATTTTCATAACAAGAATTTAAACTTTGCTTAGTTAAACATATCTGGGCCTTAGGATGAGGTTGACTAATGGATGCAAGATGTCATGGAGTGCCTTTAAATATTTCATTTTCTCATTTTTAATTTCCCACATTGTAAAAAAAAATTATAAACAAAATACATTAAGTCTACAGAATCGACCAAACTCGTGCTCTGATACCACGCTGTAGCGCCCCGACACGTACGGATCGAAACGTTTCTAGATTAGCTTGACTTTAACAGTAAACTTAATAATTTACGATACCTTCAGCGGAAAGTATAAAAATTTAATTTAAGAATTTAATTCAAGACTTATTTATTTCTAAACAACATCATTTCAATACTATAAACAAATTAAAAAATGTCTTTGGAATGATTTCCATGCATGTATCCATTTATTGACGTGAAATTCTAGGTAGAAAATAAAATGAATGTTGTTGTTTTGCTTTCTATCTCAAACAGCAATAGTCAAAAATAAATTCGTTTGCATAAGTACTGACTCCGAAACTTCATGAAATGTTATAGTAAAGTATGAAACTCTTTATACCATGACATATCCAAAAATCATATTCCATCGGCAACATGAGTTATAAAAATATTTTTCAAAACCTCACAATGACAGTTTGGAAGGTAACCCAGCGCAATTTACTTAAAGTGACATAAAATTCTACACACATCAAATCGATATGATTTCAACTTTATGAAGTAGCTAACCCATGAGGCTATCAAAATCCATTGGTTTTACCCAAAAATTTCAAGTAACAATCGAGTTATGAATTTTTGAATCCAAGGGCAGAAGCTGGAAAACAGCAACACTACCCACTGCAGTTTACTTTAAGTGACATTTAAAATTCTACAAACATCGGATTGACGTGATTCCAAGTTTATTCAGTAGCTAACTTAGGAGGTTGTCAAATACCACTCATTTTGTTGAAAATTTCCAAGTAACGATTGAATTATGAATTTTTAAAGTCAAGGCAGAAGCTGAAATTATGA
>CAIGRB010053566.1:14644-37161 GCA_903798255.1 Fraxinus quadrangulata | reverse complement strand
ACTCAAATCTATGACTAAAGCAGATACTGTAACCTGCCAAAAGAGAACTAGATAATCATTTCTTGTGCAGCAGCAGAATGTTCATTTTCTCTAAGCTTATAGCATTAACAGTTGAAACTTAGAAGCATCGATGACCCATTCGTATCAACCAAGCCCTCTGACGTACTGATCAACAGTTGTATCAAATAGCTCACATCTGCACAAACAAGGTAAAAATATCGAATTAGCATTGACATATTATCTTATATCAAAAGGAATATGAAGAATACACCGCTCTTATGACAGAAAAATAATGGAAGATTCTCGTCCCACTTTTCCCTTATTTCCTAATCAAGTCATAAATGATATAAACTTAAACAGAGGTAGTGGTCCTCAAGAAGAAATGCAAATGGCTCTCAATATAGCATCTACAAGAAAAAATACGTGATAAACGTGATAAACTAGGACAATGGAGATGCACAAAATCGAATAATTATTTAGTATAACATGAACTTTTCTTAGGGCAGGGCACAAACTTCATTGTTCATAAATTTCTTCTATTTCTATACTCAAGTCCTCGTAGAATTTTAACTTCTGTCGTCCTTCTCCCCTCTTTCTTCCATAGCATGTATGGTCATTGAGAATTTATTCAGTCTCCAATGAAACACGATGTTTCCAATTTCACTCACAAGATAATGCTCTTGCAAGTTTTTGAACAAAACCATAACATAAATCTGTGTTCTCCCAAGTATATTAAAGTTCAATTACAATTTTAACGAATATAGTTAATTTATTCTCAAAATTTCACATCATTTCACCATGTGGGAAATTTCCCGATTCATACATCTGTTACTTAAACCAGCTGGTGTATTATTTTGCTCGTGCACCACTGAATCTACCTAACTACGCAAATAAAAGGCTACGAAAACAAAAGTCAAAGGGTCACATCCGCTCAACACGTGCAATCAACCCAATTTATTTTGTACAATTAAATGTAGGATTAGTATACTTAACCCCCCCCCCCCCCCCCCTACACAGAGCAAACACAACAATGCCACCACATTGTGCCATTACCATCAAATTCACAAAAGAAGAGCAGACAGATGTAATTGCCTTGTCAAATAGCTTGAAGTGGGCAATAAAACTTGCAGCCCAACACACACAGAGACACAGAGCAAACACAACAATGCCACCACATTGTGCCATTACCATCAAATTCACAAAAGAAGAGCAGACAGATGTAATTGCCTTGTCAAATAGCTTGAAGTGGGCAATAAAACTTGCAGCATAAACTGTATCTGTTGAATATTCCCAGTCCATGACTTTAGGGCCTTTAGGCTAATGCCTCTGATTGACTGTAACTGAATCTTAGCATGCTCTCTTATCGATTTTAATTATTTTATTGCTGTTGGCACAGGTTGGCAGCAGGTTGAGGTACATGCGTTTTCTGAATTTGGAGCGTCTGAGGAAGCAACAACCACCTTGTGCCAAAAAAGGTACCAAAAGATACCCAGTGTAAATACAAGAGAGAAGACTTTGACCATATGTTTACTAGCAACTCAATACATGATCCTGCAGCTAGTGTGCTTCTTGCACTGTCTCAGCTCAAGAAAGCCCTATCTTAAACTAGAGTCGGCTAAATAGACAATCTTCTTCCTCTCCAGTAGATTAAGAGTCATCTCCAAAGTCGAACCACAAAAGCTCACTTTTTAATTACTTCATTCCATTACTCTTAGTCTTAGGTCAATCTGTTGTTCATAACTGGTGCATCTAGTAGCCTTCACTAATTGTGCTCAAAACATCTCATATGATTCTTCCAAATTCATCTTTAAGAGGCACTGCCTTAAACAACTCATGGAACTGCACATTTCTCTTTATGCCTCTTGTTATTTTCCTGCAACATCCATCTAACATTCTCATTTCTTCTTATTCTACCTTCTCGCATTCTCTAAAACAAAATAATATTTTATAGCAGAGCCATGCCACATCATTCAGAAGCATCAAAAAAATATCTGCTTCTTAACATTAGATTGAAATCCAGGGGTACAAGTCTTACTATGCTGCATGATACCCAGAGGCCAAGAATATAGTCTTCCATTATACATTCTCATAAAATTCTTCTATAAAAGTAAAGTAATATACTGAGGAAGAATATCCACAACACTAACGGCCATATAAATATACTATTCAGATTCCAAATAACACAAATATGACAGATTCCTTCAACTACCTTGGCACTAGACCGCTGAAATCAACTATTGAATTAATAGTCAACTTTCTTTACCTTATCATAGTCCGTTATTCATTCATCAGATATGAAGTCAAATGAATTGAATTCACCCCAGTTCTAAAACATGTATGGAGATGAGATAAATTAAACTAAACCAAAAACCTCATAGTACTTGCTATTTTACACACAAGCTAACAAAATATTTGAATCATTACACTGTTACAGGTGGCATACAAGAACAAATACAAACTATATATTCCTGATTCAACTCTACTGGTAAAAGCTGGTAAGATCAGAATGAATTGTGGCATAAGAACACAGATTTTGGCCAAAGGTAAATCTTTTTAGTTCTTCACTTATATGAGCTTAAACCTTTAAAATCTCTAATTCTCCAGCATTGCTTGAAATAATTGCAATGAAGACATTCTGATCACTTGATCAATTAAAAGAATATTTTAGAAGTACTATTCAGTCCCAAATAATTATGAAAAAATAATAACTGACCTAATTGGAGTTCCTGGTGAATAAAGTGGATTCTTGACAACATATTCAACATACAAGTTATAAATGTACTTCAGGGATTCCCTAAGATCTCCAGTCCTCGGGTGGGTGACAAGGATGATCTGCAGCTCAAAAGGATCATTTTATTAGAAACAGCCATAAATAGAATCACTATAAATAACTAGACATTCAGCTTACCTTAATCAAATGTACGGGGCAGAAACGTTTTTGTTTCATTAGATGCACCAAATGCAAAATTGCAATTATGCTAGTTAAATATGACATGCACAATTCATTAGTTCTCTCAATGGCGAATATTATTCCTAGCCGATTAAAATTCTAGTGTAAATTTGTTAGACGGGATTAGTCAAATCCTAAAATGGATAAGAGTATTTGAAAAGAAGCATCAAAATGTCTGCTTTAAAGATTCCAGAATCATTAAGAATAGTCAATAGATCATTGTGCGCCATGAAATAATAAGTCCGAACAGCTGAGACTTCTCCGCTTATCAGTCTCATGTTTTTGGGGATAAACCAAAAGAGTTATTCACATTAGCATTATAAACTGCAAACAGTATCTAATGTTCGTTCAGAGAATTAGTAAATGTTCCCCTTAGGCAGAATGGTGATCGGAACCATATAATGTATACCTACATCTGTTCCCCTGTAATGAATGTAACTCGTACTCGTACAATTTCAAAAATGATACATAAAGTTGAGAATTAAATGTGGTGCTGCTCCCAGTGTTTTATCAAAAATTAAATGAATTAATTCTAGAAATCGCACATCAGATAACCTTTATTCCAGATGGACTCTCCATAAAACTCAGTTTATATGTATTCGTTCTGAAGCTATGAAATGAACACCCTTGCCCAGGTAACTGAGGCACCCCGAGATTCCCTTTGTCAACACTGCCAAATAGAACACCAAATTCAGGGGAAAAAATCCAATCAAAAAACACATTAAAATCGCTCGGTTAAGAAGAGAACTGACTGCAACCCATATCAACAAATACATGAAAAATATCAATTGATCTACAAAAGAGATGAGATTTTTCCAGAGAAAAAACAAGGGTACCAAGTGGGATCCATTTTAGCGGTAAGGGATTTGAGAGAGAATAGGAGCCCAAACATAAGCTTATGGTCCTGCTGGGAGTTGAGGGTTTTGAGGGGTCGATTCCATTCTCTGTAAAGCAAACAGACTCCATTTCTGTTGAATATGTAGAGCATGTACGCATTATTTCCTGATGCTGTGGGTACTGGTGGAGATGGGCTGATCTCCGATCCTCCAAAAAATTGCATTTTTCTTCAGATTTGAGGAAAAATCCCAGATTCAAATCACACAAATTTGTAAGTAGCGGAAATTGATCGACGGGTACTTTTTGAAGCTTTTGACTGTTAATTACTCAGCCGTTAAAACGGCGCCGTTTTTACACGATTTGGGTTATAATCCCTGATTCCCTGATTAACTTCCATACACGTTAAAACTTGCCGATTAAATATTTGAATAATGGGCACAAATTGGTTTTAAGGGAAAATTGCAGTCAAGGTATCAAACATTTACTTTTATGCAGACTTTGTCCAAATTTTTTATTTGTGTCATCAAATATACCAAACCTTTAAAACAAAATCGCAGTTCCAATCCAAATTAATAAAAACTGTTACTTTCTTTGTTAGTTGATTAAATATAAAAAATCTGACCAATGTTGATTAATTTTTAAAAGGCAAAAGGATAATTTTATATTTTTTCCATATAAAAAAAATTAAAATTAAATAATTAAATCAAAAATTTTTAAAAATACCTAATTATCTTCCCCAACCCAACCCAACCCAACCCAACCCAAAATGGTAATTTTTGTGGGTAGAGAAAATGGTCAAAGAAGCTGAAAGGTTTGCCAAGGAAGACACGAAGAAGAGAGATGCCATAGATACCAAGAATCAGGCCGATTCGATTGTTCACCAAACAGAGAAACAGTTGAAGGAACTTGGCGATAAAATTCCTGCCCCCGTTAAAGAGAAGGTTGAGGCAAAACTTGGAGAGGTTAAGGATGCCATATCAGGTGGCTCGACCCAAGCCATTAAGGATGCCATGACAACCATGAACTAGGAAGTGATGCAGCTTGGCCAGCCACTATACAATCAACCAGGTGCTGCAACTAGTGCTAGCCCAGCTCTTGATGGTGGAGCAGGCCCTTCGGAATCGTTAGACAAGGGACTCAAAGGAGACGTCATAGATGTAGATTTCATAGGTAGTGGAGAGTGTAGTAGTATGGCTCTTGAGGGAGGAGGTCGGACGGAGATTGGCGAGGTGGCGTCGTAGTTGTGATCTGAGTGGTGGTGCGAGCATTTTGGGGGTTTTAGTTTTGGGTGGGTGGGTGTAGACGATAATTGGGTTTTTTTTAATTATTATTTAATTATTTGATTTTAGTTTTTTTATATGGAAAAAATGTAAAATTATCATTTTGCCTTTTAAAAATTTATCAACATTGGTCAAATCTTTAATATTTGGTCAACTAACAGAAAAAGTAACGATTTTTGTCAATTTGGACTGGAGTTGCGATTTTAAAGGTTTGGTACCTCTAGTGGCACAAATAAAAGGTTTGGACAAAATCTACATGAAGGTAAAAAATTTGGTACCGTGGCTACAATTTTCCTTTACTTTTATTCATTGTTTCAGTGTCCATATATGTCGAAATCAAGCTGTGGTTGTTTTTCCTTGATTTATCAAACTAGCGTACGTCCATTCCTCCTTTGATGACTCTTGGCAAAATTCTTTTATTTTTGACATTTAAACTCTCATATCAATCTTTCTTACGCAAAACATTTTTTTTACCATCTCATTCCATCAATTTCATTCGTTAATTTTTTGTAAAATGACGAATCTGTCACTCTTCAAATAGACAAAAAGTACATAAAGAAAAATAAATAGATAAATAATTGCAGTCAAAATTCTAAATTATTTCAAAAAATGAAAACAAATCCTACTTAAAACAATTAAAAATATATTTAAAAATATAAAAATTCATCTTTCAAACCGCTCCCACTCCCACCCCTTAACTGAACACCACCACCACCACCACCACCGAGTTATTTTGACCATCAGAATGTTCACCAAATTTGTGAACTAAAGTTACCTTGGGTAGCAAAGTAGAATTCGTCCAATTTTTGCTGCCCAAATTCGGCAAGCACACAAATACCTGCAACTCATATCCGCAACATTCTTTGCACTGTATGGTTGAAGTCCACTGCGTTTGTCCCGGCCATCAAGCAATTTATACCGAAATTGTCAAGAAACCCTACAAACCCTTAAGCAACTGCACACTTGTTTGTCAAAAAATCCCGCCCATATAGTATCGCTATCAAGTAAATCCTGCATGCATGACTTTCATCTCTATCAAATGCATGCAGTTCTCGCACATCCATAAAAATTCCACATACTACTTGTCCAAATGCACTAATCACATGCACAATCTTCTACTGTAGCCTTCACTATGATTGTGAACTCATGGAGAGGTCATTAGATAAAGATGGTCCTCTGAAGGGCTCTTGTAGTGTTAGATAAAGATTGTTCTTTCAAAGGGCTCATTGGAGTGTAATCAGTCTACCTCGTCCAACACGAGTTTGCTACTTAGTCAATGAGTCTTATATGGAGTTAACTGTTCTTTTGCGAATACAAATATAAATGCCTTTTACTTCAAAATAAATAACAAGAAAAATAGTCGCCGTCTTGCATCTTCTCAAATGCTTTAACTGTTGAAAAATATTTTTTGTATATAATCATTTACATAATGATAAAATGTCAAAATGTAAGTTCATAAGATATTTGATTGGTGAGATTTTAATCCAATTAAATCCAATCATATCATTTGTTGGTAAATCATTATGTAAATTGTTATGTACATGTAACACATCAGAATAACAATGATGTTATTTTCTTAGACTAATACAAAATTTAAAATAATAGGTCTATTTTTAAATTACTTGGCATATTTGTATATTTATAAATACATATATTATGAACTCAAAACTACATCTTTATAAAAGAAAATATTTAACAAAAATCACTCCCCAGTAATTCAATCTTCATGCATAAATTATTAAAATAAAAATGGATAAAAACAGTTTCGACATCAACTTGGGATTATTACCAAAAGCTAAAGCTTTTGTTGTACAATCGAACAGCTCCGATAAATCAACCAAATAGAAATTTCTTCAAATAACATAAAGAAGAAACCAGAAGAAGGCGAACTATTTTGACTGTGATTCACCAGATGTGATAGTGATGGTTGGCTCGTCCTTTTTTGGGCGTGAAACGATGGTCTCTAAAGTTCCAGTGTTAACAAGCTCCAACGTCTTGTAGAACTCCTCAGGGAGGGGACCAGGTCGATGCAGGGGAATGTGCTTCGGGACTGGGGCATCGTTCTCAATAACTTCACAATCATAGTCATCGGGAATGCCCCAGGGTTTCCACTCTGAACACAACTTAAAAGATATTTTTGTGCTATCAAAACTTGAGAAGTAACAATTTATTCAAGATTAAGCAGATATTATTACAATACGAGCTTATCAGCAGACCCCTTTTGTGGAGTCTTGATGAGACAGTTTCAGACAGAGAAAGGCTTAAGAACAACAACAAATATAAGTCATGCGTTAATTAACTCATTCTCCTGCATATGACTGTAAATGCAAGAGGTACAAGAACAAAGATGACATAGACGTTAACCAAGTCATTTACTCGACAAACAACGGCAACACCAAAATCTAACTCCACTGAGCTTTCAACTAATTAAGCAAATTCATATAACGGCAAAACCAAAACCAAAGTTCAGGTAGTGAAAGTCACTGAACAACATTTGCCCAATCGAGGTTTGTCCGAAGCATCAGATGCTACACGTAATAACAAAGAATATTATGTGTAAAGTTGGGAGTTTTGAACAGTTAAAAAACAAGCTCCTACATAAACTTCAGCTTCAGTCACGCACCAGTCAAAAGAATGTCACTTTCAGAAGGCAACTTCTCACAGCAATCAAAATTTGATCCAGAGGAAGCAGGTAGAGCATAAATCTATCAAAGATTATTATGTGTACAGTTGGGACTTGGGAGTTTTGAACTGGTAAAAAACCAGCTCCTGTGTAGCTATAGTTCAACTTGATTCACGCCCCAGTTAATAAAACATAACTTTCAGAAGGCAGCTTCTCACTGAAACTCAAAATTTGATCCAAGGAAGCAGGCAGAGAATAAATTTATCAAAAAATATTATGCAAGTTCTTATTTTGTACTTTAACAATATATCTGCATACTTTTGTCTGAAATTAATTGATTTTGACTTTTATGCCCAATCCTACTTCTTTTGATGGTCAATTGGTCATGCAAGAGGTACAAAAACAAAGATTACAAAGACATTAACTAGGTTGTTTACTACAATCTAAACCCGTTGACTTTCAACTCAAGAGGAAAATTCCTTTTACAGTGAAATGGTAAAACCAAATTTCAAGTAGTGAAAGTCGCTGAACAATTATTTGCACACTCAAGATTTGTTTAAAGCTTCAGATGACCACACGTAATAAGGAAGAATATGCTATACTTGTGGAGTTTGGAACAGGTAAATCTAGTTCGATTTGCTTTGCATTCATCATTCACTAAGGGCAACCTCTCACAATAATTCAAAATTTGATCTGCTGACGCAGGCAGAAAATAGATTTATCAAAAAAATGTTATTCAAGTACCTATTTTGCACTTAAGTATATAACTACATACTTTTACCTGAAATTTAATTGATTTTGACTTTTAATTTTTGCAATTACTTTGCTTCAAAATTATTTTTTATTTTTCGTTTCTTCCTCACACTGTTGCCAATTGCTTTGAAACATAAAATCTAAAAGAATTTGTTTTTGGTGTTGCTTAATACAGGGATTTGAAGTAATTCTACAACAAGAATTGGTTTTTGCATATTGCAAAATGCTTCGAGAGAACTTTCATCAAGGCAAATTCATATTACTCTTGGTTGGATCAATTCAATTTATTTTTTCCTGTTTGAAATTATTTCTGATAAGTTAATCACATAGTATGATAGTTACATCAGAAAAATGAATTATTATTGTTATATACTATCTTATCAACAATTTGCAAATCCGAATTTCAATCCAAAAAGAAAAAATAATCCGAATTTGAATTATTCCCTTAAAATTTGCTCTCCGTTCATAACCTTCTCAATTTATTTTGCTATAAACAGTTAGATAAA
Source organism: Fraxinus quadrangulata (assembly GCA_903798255.1). Lineage (NCBI taxonomy): Eukaryota > Viridiplantae > Streptophyta > Magnoliopsida > Lamiales > Oleaceae > Fraxinus > Fraxinus quadrangulata. The sequence goes on along the minus strand of CAIGRB010053566.1, from coordinate 28,212 downwards.
AAACGCATTTATCAGAAGAAATCACCCGATTTGATTGGGTTTAAACATACCGTTCATGTGTCCGACGAGCTTGAGCTCATCTTGTGCTTCTTCGATGAGTTCCTCGACCTGGCCGCAGCCTATGCGCTTCTCAATGACCTCCCAATCCTCTTCCTCCTGGCAAACCTTAAGCCGGTGACGCGTGAAGCTCTCTACGGCCTTCCTGTATCCCTCATCCTCAGGCACTACCTTGATCTCTTCCAGGGTTTTGGTATAGAGGCCAATAAGGACCTCTCGGGCGTTGGGCACTACATCGAGACCGACGATCCCGGTCGTCTCCTTCAATCTAGCCATCATCATCACCGGCCGCACCACCCTCCGGAGAAACATTTTCCCTACACGGGAATGTACGTATCTCGCTCCAAACTCGCTTTAGACTCGGCTCGATAACTCGGTGACTCACTCCAAGCTCAAATGAGATCAGTAACGAAACTGCAAATTGCGAAACACCTGGGTGAGTGAGAAAGGTTGAACCGTTGAGTTTATTATTTAGGGAATTTGGCGTTATTGGTCCCTAATCGTTTCCTTTAGTGAACAAAAGGTCCATAATGTTTGTTTCATAGCATTGACATGGCTGATCTATGCGTTTGGTGTGCAAATTGTCCCTTTTTGATGTAAACGATCGATAATGCTCTTAATTTTAATTAAGAAAGATTGTAATTGATCCGCTATACTTTGCAAAAAGTGTAAACGACCGGGTCACAGGCCTTTATTTTTAGTTCTTCAACAAAAACGAAAGCAATGAGTCAGTTTCTTGTTTTTAAGTGATTTTATTGACCGAATTGATAACACGTGTGAATTGTCTTTTTTAAATTTAACCTAATAATTAATTAACTAATGTATTGAAAAAGCATTGATTTTACGATTAAGTAATTGCACTATTTAAAATTCTAGACCTTAATTTTAAGGTTATAAAAAAAATAAAAAAATAAATTGTGTCACGAACTTGATCCTCAAATGATTTTATTAATTGAGTTTTTCTTTGTTAATTATACGTAATAGAGCTCTAATTGTGCTCTTGGTGTTTTTATTTATCTTTGATTAAAAATAAAGAACACATGTAAATTAATTTTGAATCTATATGTACGTTAAATAAAAATGCAATAAGATTGATTTAATGTCATGAAATTATATACCTCATTTTTTTATTTTTTTTTTCACATTACAAAGCAAATACATACACGTAAAGCACGACGATTTAACTTTTTTTCTTATGAAAAATTTAATTGACACCACTACAGTGAAGTATTTAATACTCTTATGAGGACCAATTGTGCACTAAATATATATGTTAGGAATATCTATGCCCAGAAACAAACGTTAGGGAAGACTTGCTCACTAAAGGCAAAGGATAGGGATTAGCGCTAAATCCCCTGGAGTGGGCTAAAATGGGTTGTTAAGGTTGGAACTTGGATCATTAGGCTAAATTGTGTTTTGGTCAAAGTTGGGTTGTTAAGGCTTGGGCTTTGTCGAGGATTCTATTTACAGTTGGGCTATAGTCTATATTAACTTATAGATATGCACGTAGATTAGTGGGCATATGTAACGTGGAAAAATTCATAAATCAGATTTTAAGTTTTACAAATACAAAAATCAAGTTTTAAGTTTCACAAATGCAAAAATCAAGTTTTTATTTATTAATTAAAAATATTTATTAATTAGGTCACAATTATATAATTAATGGTTACATATACATAATTATAGGTCGCATTTTATTTATTGATCACATATTATCAAATTAATTAGTCAAAGATGATTTCGAGGTCACAAATTCAAAAATTTATAGGTCACAATTAATTTTATTGGTCACGTATTTTCAAATTATTTTTCAGTCACATATTGTCAAATTTTTAGGTCACGGTTAAATACTTGGTCACAGATAACCAGATACTTGTCAAATTTTTAGGTCACAGTTAAATACTTGGTCACGGACCACTGGCACTATCACTTCCACTACCAACCACCGCCACTAACCACCACCAACAATAACACTACACCATCGTCATCAACACTACTGCCATTGTCTCCACCCATCTTCGCAGCCGCGAGATCCACCACCGCCACCCCCACCAACAATACAATTCACCGTCGCGGCCGCTGCCACCCCTTCAAATGCCTACTCCAACACCCCCACACCACCTCCACCTCCACCAGAAACTTCAATCAACCACCAACAGGTAACACTCTACAAACCATCATCACCTCACAGCGTCATCGCCACCTCCACCATTTTCAGCCACCACCACAACTACCATTCCCAAGAACAAATAAGATCCAAACAAGATCCGCCACCACCACCAGATCCTCCATCACCGCGACCACACCTCACTGTAACAACCAGATTCGCCACCCAACACAGCCAACACTCCACAACCACCGTACCGCCATCAACACGACCACACCTCACCGCGACCATCAGATCCGCCACCAAACACTACCAACGCACCACAACCACCATAATCTCACAGCTAACACTCCACAACCAAAACCATTTTCAGCCACCACAACCACCATTTCCAACAACAAATTGGTTTCGCAACCATCACCGCCATCAACGCGACAACCAGATCCGCAATTACCGCGACCACCATTCTTGCAGGTTGCTACATCGACGATTGTAGTTGAGAGACGACATGTTGCTGCAGCGACGACGACGGCGGGGAGTTGACAGTAGAGAGACGATGGTGAAGGTGGAGAGAATGGAGAGGTGGTTTGGGAATTAATTTTAGGGTTTGAATGGTTATAGAAGTGAGAGATGAAGATGGAGGAGGAAGAGATGAAATAAAATTAGGGTTTGAGTGGGTATAATATTTGATTACCTGAATTTTGATTAAAATATCTGCACACCTGATTTTTGCACTTTGAAGTTTAAACACCTTTATTTATGTAATTTTCCGTATGTAATGGAATAATCTTTTGAGTAATAGTGATTAATCTTTGGGAAAGTTTGGCAAATAAATAATCTCTCTTAATATTCTACTTAGGGGTGGACCCAAGAAGAAAGTTCAGTAGGGCGAGACTAAAAATCCTTGGAAAAATATGTGAAAACCTAAAAAAAAATTGAAAATATGAAGAAAAATCGGGAAATTTGAAAATTGAGTGGGGGTGATCCCCAAGTAGGTCCGTCCCAATTTCTACACAATCTTTTTATAATACCAAATTACTAATTTTACTCATTTTTTATACACTACATGAAACACGATATGTTACACGCATNAAAATTGAGTGGGGGTGATCCCCAAGTAGGTCCGTCCCAGATTCTACCCCATCTTTTTTTAATACCAAATTACTATTTTTCCTCATTTTTTATAATCCTTGGGAAAGTTTGGCAAATAAAAATAAGTAAACAAATAAATAATCTCTCTCAATATTCTACTTAGGGGTGGACCCAAGAAGAAAGTTCAGTAGGGCGAGACTAAAAATCCTTGGAACAATATGTGAAAACCTAAAAAAAAAAAATTGAAAATATGAAGAAAAATCAGGAAATCTGAAAATTGAGTGGGGGTGATCCCCAAGTAGGTCCGTCCCAAATTCTACCCCATCTTTTTTTAATACCAAATTACTATTTTTCCTCATTTTTTATACACTACATGAAACACGATATGTTACACGCATTCCACCATCTCTTTTAACGATGACACTTTTAATAGTGAGTTACAATGTGATAATTTAATGGCAACAGAGCGGGTACAGGGCGGGTCGATCATTCACATTCCCATCACGTCAAGTATTTTTGTTACCTTACTACATCATCATACCCGGTTAAAGCGGGACATGATGAGTTCGGGACGGGACGGGACGAGACGGGGCATGTCACATGTCCCATTTATCGCCCCATTTTTTATTTTTATTTATTTATTTTATTGTATTGTTTTTATGTCTTTAGTAAGTATATTTTTTTCCAATTTGTTAGAACAACTTATGTTCTCTTTAAAAGTGATAATTAATCTTTTTATTTTTGTTTGATAAAAAACTTAAATTTAATATTAACTTTAAACTGGTGCGGGTAGTGGAGCGAGAACTATGTTTTCCATACCCGTTATGTACCTACTTCGCGGCGATGACTCCCGCCCGTGGTTAGGCAGGTAATTCCCGTCACATTCGGGGTCGGAACCTCACGAGTATAGGAATGAACGGATTTTTTTGTCATTTCTAAATTTTTATACACATTCTACCGTTTGCTTCCACTGCCGTCAATACTTATAACAAATTGTGTTACACTTTCGTAACATTCAATCTTACTCGTCATCATCACCACTTATAATGTACTATGTTACATTGCCATCTCCATGAGTTGTAGTATGCAGATCCACACACATTGGGTCAAGGAATAAAGGGGTTTTCTTCTCCCCAATTCGCGATCACAACAGCAGATTCAAGGGGTACGATGGATTTAATGGAGGTAGTAGTGGTCTTGTGGATTTGTATGGAGGCCACTAAGGTGATGGTCATGGGCGGATGGAGGTTGGGCTGGATCGGGCTGTAGCCCATATCCATTTCTAAGATTTTTTTTTTTCTTTCTAATTTTAATTTTTTAAATGGTTTTCTTCTATTTTATTGGTTGATTTTAGAGTTGTGAATGACTAATAATGTACTTAAATTTTAAGCATTAAGTCGAATAACTATAGAAAATTCATCGTATTTATATGGTTGCACAATCAAACAAATAGGAAATATATCATTAAAAAGTGATAAAATATCGTGAATAATATTTTGATAATCGTTTCTATATTTATCGAGGGTAAAAAATATTGACAATAGTTATGAAAATGCAAAGATGACTGTGACTGTGACCATGACTGGGTGAGCTGTAAAGAAAAATGTAAAATCCTTGGTTTTCTTTGAAGGGGTGTGATTGATTTTTTTTAAAAAAAAAAAATGATTTGTCTTTTTTATTTTTTGAATCTATTTGATTAATTTCACATAATAATAGTAAAATGAAAATAGGGAATTTGTAAAATTTTAAACATTTTTCATTCAATTTTATGATATTATTTGTGGCTTGATTTTATATTTATAATGTTACTACTTGCTTAATCAATTGCATTTTTATTCCACATTTGATATTTTACAGCCTTCATTTTATAATATTTAGATTCATACTCCTCAACTTTATTCTACTATACAGTTAGTAAGTATTTCGTTTGCCACCACGTCACTAATTTGTTTCATTTATTTGCTAATTACTATTGATAATAATTAATACTTAAATAAAATTATTAAATTTTTTTGCTTTGCTATCTTATTTATATATAAAATTACTATACTGATCAATCCTCCCTAACAAAAATCTTGGATCCGCACCGGGTGATGGTTGGCGCTAGCGGTGAGTGTGGAGCAAGGGTTATTGGGTGGTAAAAGGATGAGATAGGGGTGGTCAAATAGGATGGTGGTGGCAAATGTTGGGATGGTGGTGATGATCGACTTCGGTGATGGGATGGACGGTGGTGGCTAATGTGTAGGATATTTTTTAGGGTTTGCGATCGAAATTTTATTTAGGTTGCAATCAAAAAGATAAAATCAATAATTTAGGAATAAAAATCAAGGTATAGTAATTATAGAATTTGAAAATTTAAATTTAGTAGTTGATCGACTTCCTCTTAATCCTTCAACACATATTAAATAAAAATAAGATTTTTAGTAGATTTTGATGAAATGTGTGACTAGAAATTTGTGGGTAATACGAAATATGTGGTTAAAATTAATTTTTGATTTTGACTTGAATTTTAATTAAGTATTTAACATGCACAAAATATGGACATAACTTAAACTAATCAAACGTATTTTATATCCATACATTTTATAGGACCCATATCTTACTACTGACTTTTTATTCACGCCTTACATATTACTCATACCGAACAAGCACGTGGTAACTAGAACACGTTTTGTGTAGATATTAGATATTATTATTGCTTTATAAATGTTGTAACTAGATGTATAAAGTGAGATGTGTCGATGCATATAATAAATAATAATTCTACTCATACATACGAGATTGACACCCGGATGATTTCCCCCTCACACAGGGGGTTCGCATCAAATAAAAAAATCACGGCCCTCTATATGAGGAAGTATCAACTTCGAATGTACAAGTAGAACGATTGATAAATAAAAGTTGGCTACTATGTGCTAGATGTGTCAACAAGCCTAAGTAGATCCCTTAGCTATATCTATCAATTAATAGAGTGGTAAATAGACACATAATCCATAAAAGAATATAGGAGGCTTGTTGAAATTGCCACTGTAAACCCAATCGGACGATAAAAACGACGTGGTTTGGCCAATTTCAGGAATTCACTTTTTATGCCATTCTGGTTTTTTCCCCAATTACCGCATAACAATTATCCGAAGAGCTCCAAGTTTGGTCAAATGATTCAGTTAGTAAAGGCAGGTGGCAGCTGCGTTTGGTAGGGTATCGGGTGAAGGTTACTATAGTAAGCTGGTAGATTTTGGAAACAGTGATTTGTCTGGTTTGGAAAATTTGGTGGCTTGGAATTCAGGTACAATTTTGTCAATGTGATTAAATGAAAATTTTCAACCATTAATTTTAATCACATGTTAATATGAAATTTATATATTTTTAACCACATATTTCATTAACTCTTATAAAAATTTATAAAAATTTTGATTTTAATCCCCACCAAACAGAACTTAGTGTTTTTTTTTTTTTTTGGTGCAAATGGGAAAGAAAACATGATTCTTGTCATGAGTACTATTGTATCGCGATTTCCTTTTTTTATTTTTTTTAATGCAAATACCAACCGCCAATATCAATCTGATAATCTATCATCTAATACAAAAAATAAAAAGAATTTATAATTCGACCACGAAAAATAACCCACAAATTCTACTAAGTGGACATATTTAAATAAATTTGATCATAACTAAACAAAGTTTGACCATTAAAACACGAAGGCTGTATATGCTTTATAGACATCGTCGATTGAAAAGGGATTGTGTAAGTGAAAAAAAATCGGGATGGACATCTATCGAGCATTTAAAGTTAGGTGTCAAAGAAAAAATTATCGATATGTATTTCGCGTTTATATCTGTATTTCGCATGGGCGCTTGGAATATTAGTTATTATAAATCCACATTTGAATTTTTAAATTAGCTAGGTACATAAGAAGAAATTATATGTTACATTTATTGGAAATAAAATTTAGATATTGCTTCAAATAGGAAATGAGATCAAAAGTAGAGCAAAGTGCTCCATCTAAAATTGGAAGAAGTGGAGTTGAAAGAAAAATTCAGATTTGCTAAACTATTTCTCCTTTTTTATATAATTGCCCAAAAATTTAAATCCAAATTAAATAATCTTCTCCCATCTTGTGCTTTTATGTGGATATAAACAGTGTGACTTATGTATAAGATTGACAAAGTGTAAACTTTAATTTAAAGTGGTTAAACATGCTTTTTATCCACATATTTCGTATGATTCATAACTAGTATGTGTTTACTTGTTATTAACATATCTTATATGATCCACAATTCATCAACATTCAATATATAAGACTACCAAACATAAGTAAGTAGTAAACCCGTGAATCCTACGATGTGTTGAACGAGAAGTGTGTTCAAAGCTTAAATCATAAAATTTATAAATTAATTTTCCATTGGTACCTGGATGAAATGTATGAGCAAAAATAGCTCGAAATACCATTAAAACAAAGTTCTGATCTATTAAGTAATTAAAAACTACTAAATCCCATAATTAGTTCAAGAAATTATAGCAAAATAAATGCAAAAGAGCAATGGTGTTGGACAGGGAACATTAACATATGCTTTCATCCCATATGAAATGGGAGGGTTCGGACAAGTCCAAATGTCCCCGAATTTTCTTGCCACTCAATCACCGCCACCGCCGCTGCCGCTGGCATTGAAGGTTGAGGTGGAGCTGGTGGAAGTCCAGGGCTGTGTTTGCAAATCACTTGAGGGAGCAGATCCAATATTAATCACGCCTAGCTCTCGAAACCCTCTGAATATTTCTTCTGACATGGAAACATTTGGAATCAAGATATCATCATCTTCATATTCATATTCAACTTCAACATGCTCCTCCAGGACCTCCACCATCTCGACATCTTCATCTTCGTCTTCATCTTCATATTCAAATTCAACATGCTCCTCCACCATCTCGACATCTTCATTTTGCGCGGGGTTTTGGCCTTCCACGAGTGGCGTATTTGGAGAAAAGCTGGAGCTGGAAGCCAGTGATGACGATGAACATGAAGAGTTTGGAAGACCTTTAGGAATATTAGTGTTAGTGCTTGGCTGGCGGGAGGTGGTGGCCGGAGAGATCAACCTGGTCCGAGTGCTTCTGGGGAAAGAGCTCCGTTGGTTCGGCCGAGGATGGGTATGTTGACCAGAGTAGGACACCACATAAAGGTCCGGATCTGTAGGGTTTATCTCCACATGTTTCCTTGCAGCGCAGCCTTTTGAGGTGCTGCATCTATAGTAGTTTCTGTTGAATCCAACCAAACAAGTAGACAATTAATTAACTATTCTTGATTACTTTATTTAATTATCCGACAAGGATATGATTTCCGTACACAGTATTAGACATGATTTGATACGAGTATTAACCATATAAACCGTTAATAATTACTTGTTTTAATTATCTGACAATACTTACTAATTAGGACATGTTTCCGTACACAGTACGAGGCATGATTCGATACAAGTATTAACCATAAAGCGGATAGTAGAATGAATAAGATTAAAATGCAAAACGACAAAACCTTGGATACGGGGATCCCTTAATAGGCTTTCGGCCGTATTTTCGCCATGCCCATAAATCAGCATAGAGTTCCTCTGGTGTCATTATTTGAACCACCATTTTCTGCTGATTTCTCCTGTACAAAACAAGCGAATTTTATCTTCATCTTTAGATACATAGATGTTATGTTTATGTTGCTTTTTGTTTGAAGACACATGGAATGCAAGAAAATGATACCTTTTACGGGATCGACTGGGCTGAGATTTCGTCTTTCGAATACTGGGAGAAGAACTAATTATAGGATTCTCCGTCTGCATCTGTAAATTTCCGTGCTGTTGTTGCATTTGATAAATTCCTTGTGGTAACTGAATCTGCTGTTGGTTTTGGAACACTTGACCAACAGGAAGGGTTTTTGTTGTGGTGACAGTCATTCCCGAGGCAGCAGCAGCCAGGGCCAGATCGATGCTGAATTCTTTGCAGAATTCTTCTAAGCCCTCGAAAGCTCCATTTGGTCTGTCTTCCTTAAGGCTAGGAAAAACAAAAGGAGTATCATCATCTAAGAAGGTGGACATAGAGCCAGAACTAAGAAAAGGGCCCTCTGAAGGTGACATGTTAATGTTGTTATCCGGAGTGGTGGTGGTGGAGGCAGCAGCGGTGCAGCTTTTCACCACCGCAAAAAGATCCCAGTCATTGTCCATCGAAAAGTCTGCTCAAGCAACTCAATTTAGTGTTCTTGCTTAACACTAAACGTTCCAATCCCTACTGTTCTTTTATATTGGAGAAGGCTATATATATATGGAAGAAGAGTCTTGATTTTTGTAGTGAGAAAGAGGAGAGAGAAGATTTTTTGTTTTGGTGATATTTTTCAGGTGACAAATGATTTTTTTGAGAATACGTAGTTAAAAAGTGAAAAAAAAAATATAAATTTCACAAAATTTCTAGTTAAAAATGATTTTGAAAAAGTTTACCCAAACAAGCTCTTAAATTTTTCTTTGTCGTTGCAAAATTTGTTAACCATTTATGGGAAAATATGACGTCCCTGGTTTGACCTGAGATTTTATCCCGGGCAAAGGAGCACGACTCGAAAAATAATCCCTCCTTTAACGTTGACTTTGTACAAATGTCAACTCATAATAGGGCAATATTGAGCTTCCACCAATGGCTCCACATCTCATATTTAATTTTGGCATTTTTTTCATTTGGAAAGTGGACCGCCTTTCCCCAGTTCCATCCGGTACCATATAAAAGAAAATTACTAAACTTTTGTTTATTGTTTTGTTCAAGTGATTTTGAGTATCACACATGTTTTGTGAAATAGTAAACGGTTATGCACTTGTGCATTTAAGTTGAAAAAAAAAAATACAACTCTGGGATTTCACCTAATCATAATTTTTATTTTTTGAAGATTTTCTTACCGTATCCTTGTGTAAAAACTTGAGCATAATTCCAAAGTTTAATTAATACTTTCGACTAATGAGTTAGAGTGATTTAAGAAGTTGTTGAGTGCTCAACGATAATGAGTTGGGATGGTATTTAATGAGATTAGTTACGTTAATTTTGTGGCAACTTATCATTAATTTTTTTGACGAATTTTATAATTTAGGCAATAAGATTTTATTAATTTTATCTAACACAATCAGTGCAATAATCTATGTGGCATTATATGATAGGCTTAATTAAAGTTATAATTATGTAACTCATTGAATTGGACCTTCAATATTTTAAGATTTTATTAATTTTATCTAAGACCATCAGTGCATTAATCTATGTGGCATTATATGATAGGCTTAATTAAAGTTATAATTATGTAACTCATTGAATTAGACCTTCAATATTTTGTCACTTAGTGTCACATTAATTGATTTGTAACCCCAGAAATAAATAACGTTACTGATAAAATTTGGTTGGGTCCAGTTTTCGATATCTGTTGTTGCATTAGTAGTGTCAGTTTGGTAGTATTTTTAAATGCGTATAGGTGAGTCTTAAGAAATGTGTGGATAAGAAGTTGTGGGCCGGAGTAATATATAGATAAAAATATGTTTAACCGGTTTAAATTATAGTTTAAGCTTGACAAACATTTACGTTAATGCTTGCTAGTTTTTGAATTGTAAATGATATCACATTTTCCCCGTAAATTTAACCTCATTCTCTTACTAATATTTAGAGTGTGTTTATTTTTTATTATTGGGAGAAAAATAGAGTAATCAATAGTATTTTTTGGAGAATGTGTGGTTGGAAAGTAAAATAACTTTATTGGTTTGTGTGTAGAATATTTTATTGGGTGAATATGTGATGGAGAATTTTACTGTAGTAAATAATTTTTTGAAATAATGATAGACAAACAGTGGCTTATTACTTCTTATCCTTATCTTACAAGAATGGATTTTCTGAAGGGCGTAGGGCCCATGGGATTAGAAGACAAGAGTAGTCACTAATCTTTATAATAATTGGCAATATAATAGCTCAAAATGTTACTTGTGTATATGCTTCTTTTTGCCAATGAAATAATTAAATTACAATTATTTGTGAAAATGGTGTTATACCTCTTTAAACTATAAACTACAATGCAACGAGTAACACTCGTACAAAAACTTTCATAATCTACTAACAATTAGATGGTCTCTAATTGTTAAAGAATACGTGGTTAAAAAATAAAGAAAAATATTGAATTTGCGTTTAATATTATTTTATTGAAAAATGTGTGGATAAAAATAAAAGAGAAAAAAAATATTTTTTGAAAATAATGAGGACAAAAACAAGGGTTTAATTTGCTGATGCTTGGATTTGTGGGCACATAGGTACAATGTTTCGAAGAGATATGGGATGGAATGCCAATGTGTAAATTATTTAGAGTGAATGCTCTATTTAGCGATGCCGATCTTTCAATAGTGGGTTTTGTTTGCTAATTGCTCGCAATCTTTCCTTTTGATACATTAACATTTCTATGATCCTAATCAACTGTGATTGAGGAGAAATTCTATATTTCTTATGTACAAATGAGTTGCAAGGTCAAGACAAAGCACAAGCAATGAATTACTTCGATCGAAAAGTTTAAATAGTCACAACGTTGACGAACGCATTAATTTAATTTTTATCTTTAACACGGCCTTGTGAGTTAGATTCCTTTCTTTTTATTAATTTCCAAATATATGCCCGACTCTCAAAAATCGGTGGCAACAATAACTAAGAAAATAAGTTTAGTTACCGTATTGTTAAATTTAGTTTCTACACTTATTTTAAGCCTTTTAGATTTACAATTTTGCGACAAATAGCTTTTGTTTGGTTTAATTTATGTTAATATCTTTTGTTTGGACGATGAACTAAAGGAGGAATGTGATGGAGCCAAAAGGAGCTCAATTACAGAAATTTCGAAATGCATTTGGAGGAATTCAAAAGCAGAGGATTCAATTAGGAGCTAAAGAAAAATCAAGGACTAACTCGGAAGATGAGAAGAATCTGAGGAAACTGCGCTGCAAACTGTGGATAGAAGAAGATGGGGAGCCCAATTAACAGCAACTTAAGTTACCGTTGCTAGCCCAATTTATTTTTACCTTTTGTAATAGCAATTAATATTATTTTTACTTTTTAGGTACTTCTTTGTATTTTCATCCAAGGATCTTGCTATATGTACATCACGATTTTATATAAGGGATTGCATTATGTCACGTGGTATTCTACTATTTGTCAATTTAAAACACAATCAACTTTTTCATCTAATTTTTTACTTCCATATCATTTTCAGTAACCGCTTATATATTATTTTGATGTACATATAGCAAAATCCTTCCTACAATGATTTGTGGCTAACCTTTTTTAGTTACCGCGAAGGACGTAGCTTTAATTTGAACCCTTAATTATGTATTAATAAATACTTGATTTTAATTCATGAAAGGCATGATTGGAACAATGTCCAAAGGTCCACCTTGTTTACAGTTGAGCATTTGCCTAATAGGAATGTCAACAGCTCGTGAGCCGAAACTTGAGATTCGGGCTCCTACATATTTTTTTTAAGGTTTGACTCATCACAAACTGAAAATAGCCTATGACACGATCTAGTCACCGGGGCTCAGGTCAACGCCCCAAAATGGAGCTCGGCCCGAGCTTAAGGTCAAGCCGTCGGCGAGCGAAATTGACACCCTTAAGTCGAAGTAAGAGATAAATACTAGATCGATCAAATATTGGAATATTAACTAATATAAAGGTTTAGACTGCTCCTTTTAAAAATATTGATTTTTTAAAATTAAATCTCAAGTCTTAATTTAGTTATAATAAAATTTCATTGTTTGGAGATTGCAAAGAACATACCTCGTTTATTACAAATTGTGAACCATATTGCTAAAAAATATTGAGGTGTATATTGATGATGTTCTTGAAGGTTTGAAAGATGCGGATCACCTTAAATACCTTCTAAGAGATGTTCTAGACACTTCACAAGCATTGAATACAGTTCAAACCCTTCGAAATGTGACTTTGGAGTAATTTTTGAAAAATATCTAGGGTACGTGGTTAATCAACACAATATTGAAGTTAAATCTTGCTAAAATTTAAGCCCTCATGGGAAGAGTTATTACATTGAGTAAGTTCGTAACGAAAGCCATTTTTGTAATCCGAAATAGATAAACAGCTAACTGAATTAGAAGAAGTAAACTAAAAATTGCAGTAGACAGAAATTAAAATAGACGTCTTGGAGCCGGGTCCTTAAAGCAATATTCGTCCCCTCACTGAAGTAATTCGAGCGCTTACTTCCCAAGATACAGAGGTGCGGACTGCAGCTGCGCAGTCGAACTGAAAGAATGTGTCGAAACGG
>CAIGRB010053566.1:0-14263 GCA_903798255.1 Fraxinus quadrangulata | reverse complement strand
TATGTGGGATAACTATTTAAGTTTTCCCACATAGCCACATTTCTTTTCATTTTTTCAAAGTGAATAGTACTATTTATAGTCCACATATATTTTCATTTTTCAATTTCAAACCAATGTGGGATTGTAATCCATTTTAAGGCCCCTCTTCAAATCCCAATTTTCAAATAATGTGGGATTAATTTCACATACACAAGTGAAAATCTATTTGCTAATCCATATATTTTCCAACAATTTTTCCATCTCAAAAAATTAGGAAAGAGGTTGGAATGGGCAAAGGAATGCAAGCTAGTCTTACAGGCCCTCGAGAGCATCTAGGGAAGTCCCCATCTCGTCAAACCCCATACAAGGTGAAAAACTTATGATCTACCTAAATATGTTTTTCAGATTGTCGTTCGATCCTCATTTGAGAAGAAAACCAATAGAATCTGCTCGTAGATTATGTTTGCAAAGCACTCCATGATGTAGAGACCAAATATGTAAGGTCCCAAAATACATTGGTTGGTTAAAAGTCTAAAGTCCAAGCCATTTCAATATAAATTTATTTTAATTCAAGAAATTAAAGAATAACTGGGTTCTAGCACAATGGATGCGGTTTTCAAAGGTTACAACCCATGTTCAAGTCATTATATAGATGTTTTTATAAAAAAATTATAAGTATTATATTTGGAGTAAAATAACTTTCGCTTTTTTTACTCCATCTCTCCTCAAATCCGAATTTCAATTTTCATTTCTCCTAATTTGTGTTAGTTTTAGCCTATTTGCAAGAAGAAAAGAAATAATAATTTTGTTACTATAAGTTTGGTAAGTCAAGAACAAATAATTTTTCATTTACATATCATGAATCAGGGTAGGTGGTGCAAGTTTATTTTTCCTATGAATGTCTGTATATTTTATGTATATAAATGTAAATGAAAGTTATAAGCCGTAAATGTGAAAGTTTTATGGTCATAATCGGTTTCTACGATCCCAAGGAATTCATTGAAATTCTCGATTCTTCGAAATCAAGAATTTCTTCGATAATCCAACTACATGAAAATATCTATGATATAAAACTTTACGTTTTGTATGTGAATATGCATATTTGTTCAAAGGAGATTGCGCCTATGAAATTATATAGGGTTTTATGCTCATTCCTATTCTAAGAAAATTTTCCGACTAAAAAAGGATCGTAGATGGATGGAGATTGCATGGATTATGGAGAAATCAAGGGGATGGAAATCAAATAAAATTCTAAGGTTCCTATATGTATATGTCATCATACAATTCTATAAATTGATATTTATTAAATTATGTTAGTATGGCATGTTAGCATAATTTCTTTCTTTTTTTTTTTTTATGAAAATGTGATTGGATGTGTAGATTTGGACATGTAACAAGTAAAGTAAAAAAAAAAATTAACTTTCTATTTGATTCTCAAACTGTCACCTTGAAATGCATTCTATAAAATTTCGAACGAGACTAGTAGGGTTTGAACGCCGTGAGTCATTTATTCATTGGCTTTGGAATCAAGTCATTTAAAGATCGGTAGGAGAAGTTATGTAATTTTTTATGTGTTAAGTGTACTCGGGAATAGGGGTTTGAGTGTGATTGAGTGCTCAACTGCGTGCCTAAATGATGTTAGAAAATTTTGAGTTTTTACTATGTTTTACTTGAATGACTTAGAAAATAAAATAAAAATTTCATAAATATGTGAACCCAAAAAAGGGTCAATCAGAGCTCGATCATTGGGTAATGTGTTGCAGGGTTGAACTTCGTTAACGTACGCTATCCTCCATTTTCATCATTCATTTTACTTTCGTTTCTTCAACAAACTAAAGCTAACTAAACACATTTTGTTTCCATTAGCTGTTGGAATATGTGTTAGGACGAAGAGTAATCTATGAAATAAGCTCCTGTATGTTATTCTTAAATCTCATTTTTTTAGAACTCATTTTCAATTACACATTCACACATGAAACATTTTTCACGTAAATTCAAAAAAATTTCTAACTTTTTAACCACACATTCTCTAAAAAATTATTATTCCAAAACTCGACTACAAAACATAGGCTAAAAAAGAAATAAAGAAAATTTTAATTTAACCCAAATTTTAAAAATCTAAGAAGCACGTTTTTATAATAAATCCAAATCCTAAGATTTGAATCGTTACAAAGATATTTAAATATGAAAACACTGGCACTATCATTGGTCGTTCATTGACTCGATTTTTATTTTCATAGAATCAATGTCCTAACAAACTGTCTACTCAAGCCAGTATTACAAAAACTTGATGCATCAGTAAGGCTATATCTCCTTCAACACTTTGAAAATTTTGAACCCAACCAAATCCCCATGGCTAACAATGGTTACGAGGACATTCTGTCTATGCTGGCTAGTTTTAGAGATTCTCAACTTTTTATATTAGTCTCGGTTGAACACTTAGCAAGCCCCTCCATGTCGGAATTTTGTGGATACGCAGAACTCTCAATAGATAAAAGAAATAATGAGTTACCTGCAAAACCAATCACTCTCTTGAGGATAACAACGAGGCTTGCAGGATCAAAATTAATTCCGCTAATTATGATATGGAGGATGTAATTATGCTTTCAATTTCACTCGAAAACGTGACAAATGCCAAAGATTTTCCAATGTCCCCATACAACTCTCGCAATAATTGGTTGGGGTAATTAGTCCTTGGCGTTTCACGAAGTGAGGAGTAGACGTTTGGTTGGACGCTACTTGAACTCTTTTCGCATAATCTTATTTGTAATTTTTCTTCTTAAATTCATTCACAATCACACATTTTCTTAAAAATACAATTTTGCTGGTGAACACACAATTTTTCCTTACTTTTAAATACATATTCAAAAATTATTTTTCACTTAATATAATCTCTCCCAAACAAACTTAGCCTTTGTTTGGAAATAATTTTTAAACGATTTAATTTATAAATAAGTGGATAGTATGTGTTTTTTAAAATAAAATTTGACCATTTATAAAGTTTGCCGAATGGAGCATTTGTGCGAAAGTAATTCTTTGAAACTCGATTTTCTACGTACTCATTTTTAATCCTACATTTTTCAAATAAAAAAAAAAAAATCATTTTTTACATTCTCCATAATTTTTTTAATCACATATTATCTAAAAAATTTACTTATTGAAAATGTCTCCTAAACCTGCACTAATCTTTTCACATATATAAACATTTGTTTTAAAACCAAAAATAAAAAAATAAAAATAAAAAACCGTTGACTAAACCCGAGCTCAGATTTTTTTGTAAAAACCTCTACCAAAATTCAAGGCTAAAGTGGGTAAATAGGAGGAAATAGGCATAAATGGTTAGGTTACAGTATAAGAGGGGACCTATAATTCAACGGAGAAATGCAGGCGATCTGTCTAGTCCCCTCACGATAATCTTCGCGCCATCGCAGTGATTCTAGTAAAGAGTCAAATCTTTCAGATTGCGCTTCGATCCTAGGTAATTGCGAATAAAATCGTGTTATGTGTGTCCCTAGATACTTGTTTGACGTAATTGAATTGTAAGTAGTGCTCAATTTTGATTGTGAATTTTGAAGTGGTATATGTTTTTCGTTGATTTGATTTGTGATTCTAGCTTTAAACCTGAAACGGGTCTGCATCTTTATGGGTTTTACAGCGGGTTGTGAACTCACGATTGTTTACCATGGAGTTTTGCTTTCTATGTTGTTGGGACTAGACGGGGGTGTAAATTTTTGGTAATTTTGCATAGTTGTAATCGTGTTGTTATATTTGGAATTCTGAAGTTACGATATCTAATTTCTTGTTGGGTTTAATGGATTTTTTATTTTTTTGATATTTATGATACAATTAGAATTCTCGATTGGGATTTTCACTTGGTTTAAATTTTGTTTTTATCTTTTATTTTTAATTTGTATACTTTCTCCTAATCAAAGAAATGACACTCTTAGTTATGCCCATACAGTATTAGATTTTAATTGGTGGATCAGCTCTCGATTTACAAGTTCTGCTAGGTTTCTTTTGAACTTTTGCTGAAGTATTGAATTTTATTTTGTTTCTGTTCTGATAATCAAAGTGGGTTCTTCTATTTGTTGTTGTTGATGTTTTGTTTTCATTGTTTTGAGTTTCACTTCTTCCTATTTCTGTAATTCTTTTGCTTTATCTGCATTTTTGTAGCTTGAGTGTCAAGCATTTTTTAATTCTGCCATCTTTTTTTCTGGCAAATTAGTTGTGCACAAAAAATAGCACTTGTGACATTGATCTGTATAGAAAAGATGACAGTTTCATACTTGCATTTTAATGATAACTAATTGCAAGCTTAGTATAGCAACAACATTTCATGACATTCTGATCATACAAGGTAACTTGGAAGCAATGTAATAATAAATGTTTATTCGACTATGTATGGCTTTTGTCCACTTCACCGTCAAAAAACTATTGACTTCAATTATTTTCCCTGAGTAATTAAAAATTACCTTTCTTATGCTCGATGATTACTGTTTTTTGCATAAAGTTTGTTTACGTTGCTTAAGCATATGTGCTACTATTGACTTACCCAACTGGGTTTACAGTGAAACCTAGAAATCAATACAAAGACTGAAATTCATAATGCTGATTGGTTCTTGCTCAGTTTATTTGATTAATGCTTTCAAATTTCATTTGCAGGTGTAGTTTTTGTCCGCTGCTCATAGATTAAGCATTCTCATGGCTGATTCAGAAGAAAATAATGCATTGTTTCCTATTTTTATTCTGTCAATGATTGCCTTGCCTTTAGTGCCTTATACAATTCTGAAGTTATTCCGTGCTGCTTCAAAGAAAACAAAATGCATCAACTGCGAGTGTTCTGATTGCTCTAAATCAGGAAAATACCGTAAATCAGTTTTCAAACGGGTCTGTCACCTTTTGCTTATTTAACACACTCTTCTATTTACTGTGTGGTATAGATATATTATGACTTTAGCTTCAAATTTACATATGCAGATTATGAGCGTCTCAACTTGTGGAAACTTGACTCTTGTGCTGCTATGGGTTATCATGGCTATTCTTGTTTATTACATAAAGCACATGAATAGTGAGGTACACACTGACCAATCCATGATATGTTTATACATGTGAACATGATTTTTTCTGTACTTACTTTGAAACATTCTGTCATGTTTATCATGAATATCTATCGCGTGCTTGTATTTCTTCAAATATGGGACAATGGATTTGTTTGAGAGTAATGCTTTATTGGTCAACTCAGATTCAAGTTTTTGAGCCGTTTAACATCCTTGGATTAGAACCCGGAGCTTCAGATTCCGAAATTAAGAAGGCATACAGGAGACTTTCTATCCAATACCATCCTGATAAGAATCCGGACCCAGGTTCTTCTAATTATTTAGTTCAGATATGATATTTTAAGTTCAAAATAGAAATCTTCTCCTGACCTGAAATTGCCATTAAATTATGATTATTTTGGAATTTCAGCTGCTCATAAGTACTTTGTGGAGTCAATATCCAAAGCTTACCAGGCTCTGACAGATCCAATTTCCCGTGAGAATTATGAAAAGTATGGCCATCCCGATGGTAGACAGGTAAAATATCACTGGGAGGAAAATGTTTTCTCGTACATCTGGATCGAAGTTGAATGAAAAGAAAAACTTGACATTATGATTTCTTGATTTAGGGGTTCCAAATGGGAATTGCTCTGCCACAGTTTCTTCTTAATATTGATGGCGCATCTAGTGGGATATTGTTAATTTGGATTGTTGGGGTCTGTATACTGTTGCCACTTGTGGTGGCTGTTGTATATCTTTCAAGATCTTCAAAATATACTGGAAATTATGTCAAGAATGACACACTGGGTGCCTATTTCCATTTAATGAAACCTTCCTTAGCCCCAAGGTATGTGTTACTAGAAACATATGTTGTTATTGTCATTCTTCTAGGTAACTCTTAAATTAATAGGATAATCATATGCCGGTATGTCCGATCATTTTTCACTAAGGATTAACCTAATGAATCTTTACGTTATTATCTCTTATCTAAATATCCACTAACCCGAAAAAAACTTGGTGAATTTAAATTAGAGATATTCTGTTTCTTTATCAAAAACCTGTTGTCTTATTAAAATAGTTGCTCAGAGAAACTGAAAAACAGTTTTCTTACTCTATGCTGACTATGTTCATGTTCCATTTTCAATAGAGGTGAAGTTACTCACACTAATGTTAGCACACTGTTCACATAGATCTGTGTCATTGCAACATTGGAAATAAGGACTGTTTGAGAACTTTTATGACTTTCCTTAATTTCTGTGAAAATATTTTTGTAGTTGATTTTATCGTGTCATACCCCCGGATATATGTCATTGACTTGTATGCCACCATGATGCCTTTTACTTCGCAGCAAAGTTATGGAAGTCTTCATTAAGGCTGCTGAATTTGTGGAGATTCCCGTTAGGAGGTCAGATGATGAACCCCTACAAAAACTTTTTATGGCAGTAAGAAGTGAGTTGAACCTGGACCTTAAAAACATTAAAAAGGAGCAGGCAAAGTTCTGGAAGCAGCATCCTGCACTTGTTAAGGTAAACTTGAAAATAAAGTTAACTACATAGGTGGAGGCTTTTTGTTCTGGCTGTTGCATTTAACAATGGAATCCTTTACTTGTTTTGTCTCTTCTGATCGTAGTCATCTCCTCTGTATTTCTCAGACAGAATTGTTGATCCAAGCGCATTTAACTCATGAAACAACAAATTTATCCCCAGATTTGGAGCGTGACTGCAAGCGTGTGCTGGAACTCGCTCCTCGCCTTCTTGAAGAGCTAATTAAGGTCATATATTTTCTGTACATGTATACATAGCCATTTGTATGCATAGATATAGTTAGTTTTGAAGCTTTATAATTTCAATTCCTACTTGGTAATGATGTTTGTCTGCACTTCTGAAGTTCATTCCTGTATTGCTAGTTAACTTGAGATTAAATTAGGGGATATACCCACCTTTAATAGTTTGCGTATATATTGTTAGGCATTGATGAAATATCTCCTTTTTCTTCTCCTACTCTATAATCTGAGCACGTAGAGAACTTTAATTCTTTGGAAATAAGAGTTTCTTATGAACATCCTAATACTCCGATTCTGGACCGACTTGGAAATTAAAGTTACCATCTCATCAATGTATTGATTTTCTATTGCATTCAACTCAGCCGATCTTAGTTGCAAAGAATATCGGCTATACACCTTTGGGTTTTTGCCCAAACAGTCGTCTATATCAACAGCCGACTTAACTGGTTTCTCTAGTACAGTAAAGGTTTTGCTGTTTACAGATCCTTTATTCTCAACATTGATAGAAAAATAATTAAGCACCTCTGACTTCTCATCAAGGAAAGATATAAAAAATGGGTAACAAAGAATTAAGTTACAGGAGGATGGAGAAATGGACGAATATTTCATATACCAAATGCTAAAATTTATGTTAAACAGAAATTATGATTTCAATTTGCTAGCTTTCTTCTTTGAGAAAAAAGTGAACGTTTTTGAAAAATGTCTTGACTGTGGATTCTTGAGTTGTGAGGCATAACATAATTTTTTACTTTTCTGAACATGATTCTACACATTATGTTTTACTATTAGGTCATTTCAGTACTCTCTTCCATTTCATGTGCATTGGACCTACCTCTTACTTTAATGAATCATCTGCTTACCATGTGTAGATGGCACTTATTCCAAGGACTAATAAGGGGCATGGCTGGCTTAGGCCTGCTATAGGAGTTGTTGAACTTTCACAGAGCATTGTTCAGGTATTGTTCAACAACATTTAGCAATTTATTTTTCATCTTCAGTAATAGAAAACTAAACTTATTCTATTTAACGAGAATGTGAATTTGCACATAAAATGGTCTGTGGTGCAGGCTGTTCCTCTCAGTGCGAGGAAGGCTGAGGGCATTGCTCCATTTTTGCAGCTTCCACATTTTAATGATGATATCGTGAAAAAGATAACCCGCAAGGTGAGATTTATTACCCCTTCTTTTCTGATAATTTCTCCAAGCTGGAGCTATATCAACTAGTGGTCTTATCTGAAGACTTGGAAATAAAAATGGAAAAAATAAAGAAAAGACTTGACTATGAGAAAACTTGCAACTTAGTCAGGGAAATACAGCTATTGATTTAAAAACAACTTGGAAATTTAGAGGATCGCCATATTACGTCATCGGCGTGGTTTAGTGAAAAGTATATTTTGGTTTGACATTAGAGGAGCAGATTTTTGTATATTTATACCATTCTGGTGTAATGGGAAAGAGGAAATGCCATCCCTGAAATTTCATTTCTGAGAAAAGTTTGCGATGAAGCTGAGTAGAATTGTTTATTTTCTAAGTCATTGAATATTCAAGAACATAATGTTGATAAGGTGATATTATGATGATAGTTCGGCTCCTCGTGTAGTTTAGTAAGGCAAAATTTTATTGATGTAATTCAGCTTAACAATCAAATTTAGTTGAATAGTTGAATTAATTGGATCCTCCCTTAACCCTTTTTTCATAATAATTTTCTGTTTACTTGTTCTTCCCATGGTCTTTATTCTTGCACTGATTGCAGAAGGTACGGACATTTCAAGAACTTCAGGAAATGACTATTGAAGAACGCGCTGAATTATTTTCTCAAGTAGCAAACTTCTCTGCTGCTGAAGTGCAAGACGTGGAGAATGTACTGAAACTGATTCCTTCTATGAAAGTTGAAGTTACTTGCGGGACTGAAGGTGAGGAAGCCATACAAGAGGGTGACGTCGTTACAGTTCAGGCTTGGGTGACACTGAAACGTGCTAATGGTTTAATTGGTGCCCTACCTCACGCCCCCAATTATCCATTCCACAAGGAAGAAAATTTTTGGTGTTTACTAGCAGACACCAATTCGAATAGTGTGTGGTTCTCCCAGAAGATCAGTTTTATGGATGAAGCTGCCGCAGTAAGTGCTGCTTCAACAGCAATCGAGGAGAGAATGGAAGTGCTCGGAGCCAGTCCAAAGGAAACTAGCGCTGCTATAAGAGAAGCAGTTGAGAAAGTCAAAAATGGGTGTCGAATTGCAATGGGGAAATTCCTGGCTCCAGCCGAAGGAAATTATAACTTGACTTGCTATTTGTTATGTGATTCTTGGATTGGTTGTGACAAGAAATCGAGCTTAAAACTGAAAGTTTTGAAGAGGACTCGTGCTGGTATTCGCGGAGGTCAGGTTACTGATGGAGGATCGATTCTCGAGGATGGAATTGATGACGAAGAGGAGATTGAAGAAGAGGAAGAAGAGGATATTGACAGTGAGTATAGTGAAGACGAAGATAATCAGGATACAAATAAAATGGGACGTGCCAATGGCAAAGTTCGTGAAAAGAGCGGTTCGGAAAGTTCCGGCTCAGAAGAGGAGTGAAAAATCCTTGCTATAGTAATTGCAGCGGTGAGATGACAATTTACCCCTTTCCTAGGTTTTTAATTTTACAAAAGGTTTTGAGCCTAGATGTGTTACAACATTTCATACTCGATTATAATTGCTAGAATTTTATTTATGAACTTCTTATAAATTTGACTTGAAATGGAAAAAATAATAATTATTGCGCCCTATATAGGAATGCAAAAAAATATTTCTTGCCTATCTTTATTGAGGATGGATCGATATTAATTTGTTTTCTATATATTAATTTTGGATGACATAATTTATGAGATGTTGGAAAAATCGGTGCTGATTAATTGATTTATTCAATGTTTTCGAGAGCCATTGTACAAGATATTCAATGTATTCGACGTATTCTGGCTGTGTGTGAAAGGGAGTACGGACAGAAAATGAACTTTGATAAGTTGGCAATTTCCCTTGGTCCGAATGTTCAGGAGGAACATTGGAGCTCCGTTGCTGATTCGCTTGGCCTCGTAGGCATAGCACTGGTTACTAAATAGGCGAAAGTAATTCGGACTTCCAATTGTGGTAGATCGAAAGAATCAAAGAAAAAGTGAGGTAACGAGTTAAGCGGGTGGCGTCGTGGACTCTTTTCAGCTGCTGGTTACAAACATAGACGATAAAATGGCCTAAACAAAAATACGCCAAAAAACTATAGTTAGAATAATGAAGATGCTCTAAGATGGCATTGCAACCGGAAGCACTTACAAAACCACTATGTTACCATGTCCCATTACCGGTGCAAACTAGTGGAATACTTCTGAGTGTGGATACTAGTTCTGCATCAAAACAGCAGGAATCTGATAAAACTATCCGCTAATCAATTGCACGATTTCAGCATAAATAGGCCCTTCTGACTCCAAGGAGATTGTTTAAAGAATACTCAGGCATTGGTACACGGCGGGTAGCAGCTTGCAGAGTGAACAAACGAAAATGGGGCAACTCTCTTATCTTCGGAAAGTTAAGTTCGTTGAAGGTAGGTTAGTTCAGTCTGGGATGCAGTCCTTTCAACAGCTGTCCACCACTCCTCGTCCTCTTCTTCACAAGTTTCATCCTATTTGACAAGGAAAAGGACAATCACGTCGTATAAATTACAAGATAACAGAGAAGTTTCTTCAATATGTGCTAGAGGAGTTCTTCATTGAGAATGCCCGAAAATTCAATTATTTATCTATCAAGTTCACGAGAATCTAACCCTACAAATGGAAAACAGACATTGGTTGTCATTAAAAAGTTAAATCTTTCGTTTCCTGCAGTCAGTGGGAGCCAACGGCAGAAAATGGGAAAGGGAAAAAACGGGCATGTTTAACTTGAGATATCAATTGGACAATCACAAATGTTTCTTAAAAGTAGAAAACAGAAGAAGCTGAAGTGTGACAGAGATGTTAAACTAACCACCCCAGTTAAGTCCAGTGCCTTCTGTATATGTTCAACCTGGTCTGCAAATTCAATTGCTTCAAGCCACCACTTTTCTTTCTTGCAGCTGTCGGGTATACTTTCATCATCTGCTAGATAAACATGTCCCTGGTTGTCACAGCCTCCAGGAAGATTGAAGTAAAAGGCAGAATCAGGAAGAACATCATCAGGAATCGGACGAAGAGGTGATCGATAGCCTGGTAATTAATCAGCCCAGTAAAAGTTATTTTGTAGCATATTGAAATGTCGATAAATATACTAATACAGGTAAAAACTGTACCTCTGCAATCAGGATCATGACACTTCTGATAATAAGCGGCCCTTCTTAGATCAACCACATATATGACTGAACCAAACATTAATATAAATTTTATATACAGCAGTTTACTTTAATTGCATTTGGCAAGGTATCTTAGACAGTACTCGACAATATTAAATTAGAAAAAGAAGCTAAAATGTGTGTCTAGTACTATCCATTACGATCTAATACTAATAATACATATTAAACATGCACTAAAAGATTTGCACAGTTGATTTCTCAAAGTCAACAAATGATGGAAAGACCACACAAGTAATATATTAGATGCAAAAGAGCCCCAAATAAACAAAGACACCATCACTATAATCATAGAAAATATTCCATAAAAACTAAAATATCAAGGATAATAATTGGCACAATAGAATCTGTAAAAGAAAAGATTTACCGTGATTGCTCTTATGTTGTCTGCCAATTCGTTCACAGTATCTATTTTTAGACATGCTATAAACCATCAATCCATATTCTGAGAACCAGTACCAGCTCCGAATTTTTCCTACCAACAAAGCAACAGGGAATAAAAGAAGAAACTATAGACTTTTAAAAAATATCAGACATCCGGCAGAAAATTTGAGCATAAAATATTTTATCTAGAAGATCTTTAATTTCATTTGAGTAATACGTATTCTTCAGGCATAATCACTTCAAAGACTATCAGAAAATAAATTTCAGTAACAGTGGAGTACAGATGATATTTTTTAATCGGGCATAATCACTCCAAAGACTATCAGGAAATAAATTTCAGTAATGGTGGCGTAAAGATGATATTTTTTAAGGTGTAGTATTTATGCAAAAGTAAAATTCTGGTTAATGCATCAAAGCAACAGAGAGGCCAAACAGTAAAATTAAGATATGGACTATGAAAAAAACTAGAATTATTGTTTCAATAAAATCATTACAAAGATCCTAAATACAAGGCTGAGTATACTGCTTCCTAGTATGATCTCACCTAAGCAAAGTGGCTTTGTCTAGGGGAGATTGGTCAGTGACAATGCACTGTTGGCTCAAGAAATTTTAAGCACCCAGATAAAAAGGCTTGAGGGGGTGTGATAGTGAATGGATAAAATAAGATTAGACGATGTGTAGACAACAGTTGGTTTTCAGTCATAGTAAATGGAGATCAAACTGGATTCTTCAAGTCTCTTTTATGTCTGGAAGAGATCTAAGGCAGGGAGACCCAATCTCCCCTGCTCTATTTGTAATTATGGCTGAAAGCTTGTCAAGGGGTTTAAAGAACTTGTTTGAAAGGGGACCTGCTCTTAGGTATCTGTATGGAGGAGAAACTGTGGTATCACATCCTTGCTTTGCAGATCATAACCTCATATTCACCAATGAGCAACAGTAAAATCATAAGGAAGTCCTAAAATTTATACAAATATATGGGGAAGGTTCTCGACAGCTAGTGAACAAGGACTTCGTAATGTCTAAAATAGCCACCAGGCAGCCAATTAGGAAGGTGCAGATGGTGACTGGATTTATAAACGGGCAACTACCAATAAAATACCTTTTGAGTGCCTTTGTTTACAAGAAACAAGAAGACTCACCTCTACAAGAATTAATTAAGAGGATAAGAGACAGATTAGCACCATGGGAACAAAATAATTTTTCCCCAGGAGGGAGAATTGAGTTGCTAAAGAGGGTGTTGACATCTATGCCTTTGCACAAGTGCTAGATCCATGTATGTTTTAAGTTTCCCGCTCCATTTGTGCGATTGTGGTGTCAATAACTTATAGGATACAGTATGCAATGTCTAAGATAATCATTATGCATCAAAGAATTAGTATACAACTGTGAAATGTATGTGTTACTGTAGTGTAATCGTGAGGCCTGTTAACCATTTTGTATGCCTGTGATGTGTCCATGAAAATGTACATAACCTTAATCATAGTGCATAACATAGACATTGTTAGAAAGTAGGTATTCATACATCATGCATATGTGTGTTTGGGCAGTATGGGTTCTTTGCATGCATGTTTAGGACGTTGGAATTCATACATGTGTGTTTATGCAAAACTGTCACGTGTGCAATTCATACATGTGTGCTTATGCAAAACTGTCACGTGTACATCTTAGAATGGAGTATATGATAAATATAGTATTGCATTATGTCTCCAATTGCAGGGTGAGATTAAACTAATTATAGTATTGCATTATGTCTCCAATTGTAAGGGGTTTGTTTAGTACTCCCTTATTTTTTTCATGCTTGCTCTATATGATTAATTTATTAGGTAAAAAAAAAATGGTAAGTATAATAGGTGGGTAAGATTATACATCACCCACCATGTACTCAATGTCATATTAATAAAGATTGTGCCATCCCCTCACTTGCTATTGGGTAGGAGCCTAAAAACTCCTACACCAGCATATGTGGCTTTCCAAAAAAAAGAAAAATATTCTACTTGTGCTCGGGAAAAAAAAAAAGATATGTTTGAACACAGTAATACCTGATACATTTCCAACGGAGGCAACAACAGTCTCTACAAATACGTCCAGATCCGGGAACAGTGATTTTCCCATCAAGTAAGTTTTGGAAGCATCACTTGTACAGGCATTCAAGTGAAAGTCTCGAGGAAAACAAGAATGTTTAGGGGAACTCGTAACCTGCAAGAAGTAGTATTTGAAGATGGATGATAGTAAGACGCAATATGTCAAGGACCAGAAGAGAGTATGTATGTTTGTCCATGTGCATATAGAAATGCTTAAAAAACATGGATCTGCGAGGTAAAGTTACCTCTGTATCAAACTGCAGCGCCTTCACGCAGTCTAAATCCATTTTGCATATTAGAAGCTTCTCACAATCAGCATCCATGTTGCAGATTAAGGATTCCATAAACACTTCTCCTTCACTCTGTCACACATATTAGAGGTTATTTTGTTCAATACAAGCGAATATTAAAGTAATAGTGCTATACGCGTGAATTGTGAAGTACTGGGGGGATTGCATCTATGTCTGGGAATCGGCTTTCACCCTTACATTATTATGTTTCTAATTCCCACCATTTGTCGATATGCCCAATCGGGATAAAGCACGTGATTTAAGTTCTCAGTTATAACGTGTGAATGCACAAGCAGATATCAGGAAACCCGTATATTTAACAAGCATTTGCAGAAACATTGATCCAATACATCAGTGGCACA
>CAIGRB010053561.1:21582-46574 GCA_903798255.1 Fraxinus quadrangulata | reverse complement strand
ATTTTAGATGATATATAACTCAAAAAATGATCGGAGCTAATGCTACACTTAAAACTAGAAATAGAAGAGATTAATGCAATTTTTAAAACATCAAGGAGTACCGTTGATATTATCATAAAGTTCATAAAATATCTCTAATATTGCCTCTTAAGGAAGTAGGTTCTATCAAATAATAATAATATTACTTATACATAATAGAGTTACATAATGATATACATATAAATGATGTGTCAAAAAAAAGTGAGAAAATTATTATTATTATTATTTTCTTTTTTGCTTTTTTTTTTTTATTCAATTGAAGAAATTTTGATCAAATCATATTTCACAATATTATGCATATATAAATTATTATATACATATAGTACAACCGTCCATTAAATTGAACTATCACGGGTTGTCACCCAAACTGATATATATCAAACTTAGAATTAAGCTCATCTGCCAGGCGTGTAAAAGGCTTGGCAGAGCCGAGCCTCTCACATAAAGCAGGTCCCGCTCGGCTCTCACATGAGGCAGGTCCCGCTCCATGTTTGTGAGTGGTCTGTGTGAACCCCTACCCGGTAGTGAAGCATCACTCTCAAACCTAATGCAAAGCGTAACTGAAATTGCAATTTAGTCCTTCCTCTATTGTAACAATAATTAATAAGTCCTAGTGAATAAAATAAGCAAAAAATATTAGACCAGAACTCGTAAAACCAAAAATAAATAGTGTTAACTAATAACTACTAAGCTATTTCCCCTTCACAACCGCTCCAGATTACATCATAATATCATTTAGTAACTACTAACCCAGTATTTTCACATTGCTATATAAAGAAACTTATTTTCTCAGACGCATTTTGACTACAGGGCTGCTATTTAATTCATAATACAAACTACAATTTCGTAGATTAGTTTTTTTTTTTTTTTTTGCATAAACTCGCATAACAAAGAAAAGGAGCAAACAATTAACGTGAGCAGGCTAATAAAACTATAGTGATGAAGAAGGATTCATGTTTATTAGAAATAAGAAAAGATCTCCAATGCATTGGAAACACTTGAAATCACTAAAATAGATTAACTTGAATTTTTGTATTTCCAACCTAACATTGTGCAGACCAACCCACTCTACTTGAGGTGATTTGACCATAACTTGTCTACAACCAAGCCTCAAGCTGTGATTCTGGACCGACCCTTTGCAATTCGCCGAGCAATAACCCTTCGGCCACCTTTTGTTGCTTTCCTGTCCAGGATACAGAAAATGTATTAGTTAATAGCATGACACAAACGACACACATAATCGAGGCCAGTGGTGTCAGTGATGGACATAATGTGGCTAATTTAGTAATGGAAGGAAATATTTTTCTGAGAGCTAGATCTACCATTTATCTTTAAAAAGAGGTGTAGGTCTCACGTTTACATTTGGAGAAGTGGGATAGGTAGGTCGCAAATGGAGGATGGGACAAACAGAGGAAACAGGAAGAGAAAGAAAGAAAAAACGAGATATTTGCAGAAAAATGATTCGAGATTTTTGATACCATTCCTAGATACTTTCATGCAAAAACAGAAGTCCATGACCCATAGAATGTAAGGAAGATGCCAGCAAGAGGCGGTAATTGTCTACAAATACCAGTTTATCATAAATCACCATTATAATTTCATCATATTCATGAACCAACATTCTAGATAGAGACACAGTGGTACCGTGCAAAGAATCCATGGGTTCTTTTGCGCCTGATGTTGCTTGGTTGATATGTTCGCTTTGGTAATAAAAGCATAGGCTCATTTGATGAAGAATCATCTCCTGTGTAGGATAAATAAAGAAGAAAAATCATAAACCAAAATTTGCAGGTAGCAAAATAACCAAGAAAATAAAGCAATTGCGCAAACTTCAACTCTTGCTTTTCAATTTAAAATGGTGAACGAAAGTAGAGCTCATCAGCTCATTTAACGAACGGTAAACCAATCCTAATAGAAGGAAGCTCAGTACTTCTTTTTCTTTTCTCCATTTCCTTTTTTTTTTGTGGGGTCGGAAGGCTCGATGCAGATAGGAGTAAAAAGAATCACTGCAACTTAATCTAGCTAGATAAACTCACAAACAACATTGTACAATCACGATATTCAACTCTACACAATGAATTCAGTCGCTCAAAAGTCCTTCCTTCACTTACAGACCCAAATCAAGACTTTGACAAACCTTCTTAGCATGGCATAATCTTTCCAAAAGCATCCTTTTGATAATGATCATCATTGCTTAGATTGAAGAGACACATAGCTGAGTCATCATGAAAACTTACAGTTCACTATCCGTTGGAACATGAACCCACTAATACTTGTAAGTCCCAATCTCTTGAAATTTCTCCTAATTCCAGAACCAATTTTTTGTGAAATTTCAGAAACAGTAGCTTCACTAGTGATTCTTTATCGTGTTAAATAGGTTGTTGCCTCATTAATTACTAAAAAACCAGCCAAATCCATCAAATAAGTTAGCCACATAAAAAATTCTTACGAACTTGCTCAATCATTAATGTGATGAAGAAAACATATTTTCAGGAAAAAGGCATAATACAATAAAATACTCTTCATAGAACAAGCTATCCTTGCTAATTATAACAAAAATATTCCACCACACTAATTGATGTTCACCAACAAATTAGCAGAAAAGAGAGAGGATATGCCTTAACTAATGCACCATACCAGGTAGAACAAGACTTCTAAGTTGATTGCCAATCACAAACTTAACAACGTCGTGCATTGCCTTGATTCATAGCTGAAGGCTTTCTTGAACTTCACTATACAAGAATGAGGATATTCCTTAACTAATGCACCGTACCAGGTAGAACAAGACTTCTAAGTGCAGGTCCCCAAGATAACCTAAAAGATCTTTGCAACACTCCAAATCCCAAAGATAGTGACACAAGCGAAGAAGAATTAAGAAATAGAATAGTTGATGACAAAGCCACTAATCATGTAGCAGATACAAGGGAAAAGAATATACGACCATGCATTCACCTTCACCTACACAATTAACCACGTCCATGTCACAAGGCTAAGGTTGCAAGGCGTGATTTGAGAATATACCAAGTGAAACCAATCAAATTAGAAACACATATGATGACCATTTAAAATTTACCAGGAACATTAATATAGTTGGACTATACGACTTCAAAAATAAGTATAATGAAAACCCTTTTCAAGGTTAGTCTTTTCATTCATTTTCAAATTTCAAAAAGAAGATCTCAAGTCACCAACTATAAACTTCACGAGCAAATGCTTGCCTATCCTAGCACAATATAGTGGATATATCAACACATCAACATCATTTTATTCCTAACACTAACCACTGCTTAGCATGAATGTAAATGTGGAAATTGAAAGGGAAATACAGTCTTCACTCCTGGTATGTTCTTCTCTAAAAATATGTACATTTCACATTACAAATCTCAAATTTCCAGTAAACAATGTTCAAGAGAACAAGCATATATGTAAATCCATATCTATGTATTACTACAAAAGCACGAGTGCAAGCAATACATGCAATATATGCATATATGTGGGAAAATCAGAAATACCTTCTGGAAGGAAGAATGGAAGAAAGGGGAGGCCAGAGGGGTGTAGGAAGACCTCTCTGTGGGATTCGGCGTCGTTTTGGTGCTTTGGAAACTGTAGAAGGGAGTTGTGAGACTGAGGGATGAAGAGCAAGGGGAACAGCTGCGGAGGGGTTATCAATGGGGGACTCCGACAGGGACTCCGGTGGTGGGGAATTGGGTTCTTTTTAACAGCCGGGTTGATGAAACGGTTCATCAGAGAAACTCCGGTGCGAATTAGGGTTTTGGACAACGCCATTTTTGTATTTTGGATTCGATTTGGGGGTGTGTTGGGTGGAAACTTGAAAGCTGGGAAAGCTGCAGTGCTACAAATTCGATTCAGGTAAATTTCATCATGGTCGCTGAACTATCAGTGAAATTTTAAATGGCTCACCAAACTTCAATTTAGTTCTAATTTTTACCACCTTATCACATTGCATCACATGTCGTCCCTCAAACTAACGATTTAGGGGACGGAACCAAGGTAGTAAAAATGTAGAAGAGGGGTGGGTGGCTTGCCACATCACATGTCCTTCAAACAGAAGGTTAGGGAGACAGAACAAGGATAGTGAGACTGAAGATGGGGGTGGATGGGTTGCCAAATTACAATAAGATAGGGCAATTCATGAGTCTCTCGAGAATTTCTGAACGTGGAATATTATAGGAAACAAAAGGAAATTTTTATTTCATCCTCAAATAAATTTTTCAGTGGAATATAAATAAAAATTTATCTAACAAATTGATTACAAAAACTAATACAAAAATGACATGTGGACTAACTACCATAACTGTCTAACTAACTAACTAATTATCAGTTTCAGCTCAGCTCCAACTGCTTCAACTCCTTGTCGTTTTCCAGCTGATTTCCTATATCCAGCTTAGAGTTCCAATACGCCCCCTCAAGATGGATTGTGAGAAATGATAACAGCCATCTTGGTTATTAAGGGAAAAAGTAGATTAGTAAGTAATGTCTTAGTAAACATATCAATCGGTAGATGTTGAGTGCGAACATGAGAAGTTTGATAGAGCCATCAGTATTTTGTCTCGAATGAAGTGACAATCGATCTCAATATGTTTGATTCTCTCATGAAAGATAGAATTGGTAGCAATGTGAATAGCAGCCTGGTCGTCACAGAATATCAAAGCAGGATTAGGAGATGGCACCTGAAGATCAAAAAGCAATTGTTTAATCCAGACAATTTCACTGGTAGTTGAAGCTAACGATCTGCATTCAGCTTCAGCTGAGGATCGAGATAAGGTATTTTGTTTCTTAGCTTTCCAAGATACCAAAGAGTCACCAAGAAAGACACAAAAATCAGTAACTGATTTCTACAAGAACCCCAATCTGCATCAACAAAGGCACGAAGCTGGAAAGAAGATTGGGCTGAAAATTAAAGGCCTTGTCCTGGTGTTGCCTTAAGGTATTGCAATAGATGATGAACAACATTTAGATGTGGTTGTCTGGGCTGACAAACAAACTGGCTCAATTTGTAAACAGCGAAAGTAATATCATGCCTAGAAATGGTTAGATATAATAACCGGCCTATTAACCTCTTGTACATAGACGCATCAACAAGAAGATCACTTTCAAAAGAGCATAAACGAACATTTGGATCCATAGGTAAAATGGCTGGTTTGCAGGCCATAAATCCAGTGTCTTCCAAAATCTGAAGTGTATAATGACGTTGAGAGAGGAAAATCCCTTTATAAAATCGAGCAATTTCTAGTCCAAGGAAATACTTCAACTTGCCAAGATCCTTGAGTTTAAACTGGCTATGGAGAAAGGATTTTAGGGAATCAATGGCATTGCAATCAGAACCCGTGATGATAATATCATCAAATTAAACTAGTAAAGCTACAAATGAACTCCCATACTCTTTAGTGAATAAAGAATAGTTTGTACAAAGTCTCCTATCATTCCCTGTGTTTGCTCTGAACCAGATTCTGATACTTGATTCACGGTAGCAAGCTTAACATGATTATTTGCAGCAGGTTGGTTAGAAGTATGTCTCTATTTGGTCTTATATCCAGGTGGATACCCGTGCAATTTATAGCATTTGTCCACAGCATGACCATTATAGCCACAATATGTGCATACTGGTCTCTCCTTTTTCTGAAATTTATTATGAGACTGTCCAGCAACTGGGAGTTTTCTGGGAGTTTTCCCTCATTCTTGACATAAAAAGCCATGGGTTCACATGTTGCAACACTTGTATTAGCACTTTGTTGATGTTCTTCTTGAGATGCCAATGCAAATAATTTATTTATAGGAGGAATTGGATCCATTAACAATAACTGGCCTCTCACTTGAGCAAATGAATCATTTAACCCCATTAAAAACGACATCACATACTCCATATGGTAGTGATCAATCAACTTCTTGTTGCCTCCACATTCACATTTTCCACAAGAGCATATAGGCCTATAGTTGCTCAATTCTTCCCAAATAGTTTTCAGTTTGGTAAAATAGACTCCTACAGAAGATTGCCCCTAACTGAGATTCACAACTATTTCCTCAATTGAAATATACGAGGATCATTCATCTGCTGGTACCTTTATGGTCAATCCATATCTCATATGATGTTCAGCAAATATAATGCTGGCTGATATTTCCTTGGAAACTGAATTGAGAATCCATGAGATCACAATATTGTTGTTTCGGATCCAAGATTTGAGCAACTCAGTGTTGTCTTTCGATCGAGACAAAGATCCATCAATAAAACCCAATTTGTTTTTGACTGATAAGGCAATCTTCGTATATCTACTCCATGAAGCATAATTTTCTCCAATTAATGGCTGAGACACAAGGATCAGCCCTAGATTATAGTAAAGATTGAGACTATCATAAGTGATGGAATTATTGTGCATAAAAGCTTCAATTGCCATGATAATTTTGATTAGAATGGAATTCTGAAATTAATAGCAATGAAAGAAAAAGAAGAAGAAGTTTCGGAATTTAAGAAGAAGACGACATTGCTCTGATACCATATTAAAGGAAACGAAAGGAAATTTTTATTTCATCCTCAAATGAATTTTACAGTGGAATATAAATACAAATTTATTTAACAAGCTGATTACAAAAACTAATACAAAAATGACATGTGGACAACTACCATAACTGCCTAACTACTAACTAACTAATTATCATCAGCTTCCAACTGCTTAAGCTCCTTGTCGTTTTCCAACTACTTCCCTGTATCCAGCTCAGAGTTCCAATATGGAACAATGCAAGAATTGAAATATCCACATTTACCATTCAATCTAATTGCTTATTGTCTTTTTAATTTAATTTTATTTTTTAAATGCAGTTTAAATTTAAAAACCTAAATAAAATATAAAATTTGAATGGCTTGTTCCCTTTCTACAACAAAGTCGGGCAAACCCGAGTCATTTTGCCATCCCTATAGGATGGGGATAAGAGGAAGCTGGATTGGAGAGGTCAAGTGTCATGTCGAGGCAGAGACTTTTTTTTTTCTATACAGGTATTCAAATTTCGCCCGACTAATCTAAAAAAGTGACGACCTTCCCCCCGATTCACGACCCAAATAAATCAAATGCGATCACAATTTATACACACTTGGATCGAACATTCGTGAGACAATTGACATCTGCCTTCCAACAAGGACTTCCGATATTCCGTAAAGAACCCTCCTACTTTACCACTGTGCCATGCTCGTGAGGGCAAAGCTGAGTTATTTTATCGTACCTTATGGGTGAGTAAGAGGAAGCTAGATCGACAGGGGATGTCAGAGTGTATGCATTAAAAAAAATTCCTCAATCTTTACTCGTTTTCATACTTATGTCCTCTTCTTTTCTTCTTCACATAATTATCACATTCCATCCCCTAAGTAATATAAGAATGTACTAAAATTGAAGATTAATGATAAGAATACAACGATAAAAAGTTAACACTAGTACAAAAATGAGCTAAGATTGAGAAACTTTCATTGCAATTAAAATGTGTGTAATTAGTAAAAATTGTGGTGTAAATATAGTAGTAGCTGGTAAAAACTGTTAATGAATCCCAATCACAAGCCAAGACAAACGTGATGCATCACCAACGAAGGCTAGGACAAAAACAAAGAGCAATTCAACAAACAAATCAGTAATTTTATACAATCAATGCTATCAGGCGCAGCACAAGATCCAAACGTACAGACCGGCTACGTCAGTTACAGGGCGGCGCACCTCGCCCACATACAATAAATTGAAGCACGGAGATATGGTAAAACAACATGACGATGCATTTTTGTCAGCTGCAAAGAAACTAGGTGAAGGAGTGGCAGTTTACAACATTGCCAATATATAAATTAACAAGGGAAGCATTTGCTCCAGAGTATATTCAGGACTACAAAACTGAGAAGGAAAAAAAATAAAAAGTCCAAATAAAGGCAGCAAAGATGACTGAATTTCCTCTGCAAATGTGCTAAAAGTACTGATTAAGTCACTGGAAGGTTGCTTTTTATTGCTCGACTTGCAGCGCAGATGAAATCCATTCTGAAGCAGCTATTTTAGTCTCAGTCTCTACTTGCATGGATAAAGAGATTGGGGTAACTGCAACCTGTTCCAAAGAGCCAGCACACCCATCTAAATCCAAAACAGCATCATTTCATTTCATGCACATATACATACACGTACATATTTGTGCACTACAAGGAAGCACCGTCAAAATAAACAAGAGAGACAGAATAAGAACAAAACTTACAAAATCATTTTCAAGGGCTTTAAAATCAAGATCTTCGTCTTCTTCTTCCTGCTCTTTGTCAAGCATCTGCAATCATTAGATATTAACCAAATCATTCCTTGAAAAAAAAAACTGAATCATTTCACTACCAAGAAAAGAATAAAAATTATAAAGGAATTAGTCAATATCAAGGAGATGATAGCAAGCAGCATTGGCCACAATCACAAGAGATCAAAGATATTTATGATACATAATTTCCCAAGTGTATGTCTCATGTGACAATCTGTGGAAGATCCAGGTCCAGTAAAAAAGTGTCAACATACAAGGAATGAATCCATACTTAATCAAAGATATAATAATTCTTCCTTAAAAACCTTGATATTCTTAATGGTAGCACGTCTATTTAAATGAGGATTTCTTGAACATTGAATTTTATATGAATCGAAAAAAGATAAAACATAAAAATTTCTCTCGTGTTCTGATCGTTCTTGGCCTTCTAAAAAATAATCGAAACCAGAAACCACAGCTCTAAAGCACCCTATAAAAATGAAAATAAAAACAAAACTAGCTAGACATCAAGAAGCTTCACATTGCTCCCACCTGCAACTTAATGAATGTTACCTCTAGTCGGAAATACTTCACGGTTCGTTTAAAATCCAACTTCCCAGCAGCACCAACTGATTCAACTATCTCAATATTCTTTTTTTGTGTGGTCAAACGGCGAGCAGCACCCTGAAAATTTTTCAATGATAAGGTCTGACCGTCTGAATGTTACAAGATATTGCATACAGCAACACCTTTAATGTGAAATGAATAATAAATTAAATGTAAAACAAAAACTTTACAGCAGCAGAGGCATCACGTCCAAGCTGGGCAAGCTGCATAGCATTGCTTTGCTGACTGGCAAACCGTGAAGCAGCCTGATGTCTGGTGGCTGAAATGGCTTGCCAGGTTAGAGTGGAACTCCAAAGACTTTGCCTGGTAACCTTGAATCCCTACGAAACAAAAAAATTTACATAGAAAATACTGCATCAGTGTCTGAAACAAAATGTCAAACATACCTATCATGGATCCAAAACTGAAAACACACATTCAGTATCAAAGGATAAGAGAAAATGTCATTGAGCCAATGCTAAAATACAAGTTGAATAAATGGAAAAATCAAACAACGTTCGTGCAGATGGTTCAGCATTACCACAGCAAAAAATCAAGTCAAGCATTCCATATAGCCCTTGTTTGAGCCCCATTTTCAGAGAAAAAAACGTATTTTCAAATAGTGATTTTTGGAGAATGTGGGGTTAAAAATTAAGATTTTTTTTTTTAATTTACGTGTAATATTGTTTTATTGGAGAATGTGTAGTTGAAAATGAGTTTTGAAAAAAATGAATTTTCAAACAAATGGGACTCAAAACAATCCCCAAGTGTAGATACTACGAATTTTTTTTTCTCAAACCCACGATGCAATCTTGTTCTAACACCTTTCACTTGTCCGAAAGCAGAGCCAGGTAAATCTTATTTTCCTGGACACAAACAAAAGGATGAAAAAATGTGTATCAGTTGCAAAATCTGCATATGGAGCTTCAAGAATCAAATCTCGTAGTTCTGAACACAAGTACCCGAACTTCATAATGAATGCCGCATGAAAATATATTTATAATTTTATCATGTAACTCTTTACAAACCTCTAATGGCTAGCCCAGTCAGTATTGATATTGGTAATAGAACTGTGGACTGACCTCTTTAGAGTTTTAAGTTAGCAATCGATACTAGGAAATAGTTGTTTTAAAAGGTTGTCTAAAGGCTACGCCTTGCGGCATGCCTTACGTTAGGCTACTATTTTATTTTTTTTCAAGGGTTCTGTATTTCGTATATACCTTGGGTGCCATTTGTCAAGACTTACGCCTCAATTTAATAAGGTTTCCATCTTGACTTACTGAGTGTTATGCCACAAGGCTAGTACTCCTCTGTAATGCTCGGACTCGGGTACAGGTACGTATCCAAATGTCAGATATTTTATTTTCTAAAATGTAGGATACGGGAACATTGCTAAAAAGAGTCCAAATTTCAGACACTGGTATGTCTTTCAAACTTCAATTTTTTTTACTAATCCATAATGTCATTTTGAATAAATCAAAATTAATTATTCACAATGAAAGAAATGGGTATTTAATAAGGGGTTAAGACAAATAAAATAGAATTTTGAAATTTAGTTTTCAATTATGGGAATTACTAAATGTTATATAAAATAGAAAATGAGGAACTTGATTGTAATTTGACTTAGTGTAGCACTAAGTAGCACTATGTGGAACTCATTTTCATTTTATACAAATAACCCTAAACCACCGGTAAAAAGAGAGAAATAAGGAAAAAAAAGAAGAAAATGGAAAGAAAAAAGAAAGAAAAAGAAGGTAAAATCTAGCGCCGCCGCCTTTCTCCACCCTCTCGACGACGACGCTAGGTTTATAGAGAGCAAAAGTGGGAAAGAAGATAAGGAAAAGAAAAGGAATAGAAAAAAAAATAGAAGAAAAAGAAAGAAGCAAAAACGACGAAGTGTCCGATTCAAATTTGGAGGATTCGACGCATATCCTATACCCATACCCATACCCGTGTTGTGTTCGACACAGGTACTCCAACTATATCGAAGAGTCCGAACATCAGAGGTCATCGTGGCAACTGAGATGTGCTTTCATTTGGCTCGTCTTTGTAGACTTCATATAACTAACCTCAAAATTTTAGGCCCTTATTTTATATCTTAGAAAGTATTACAAGTTTATTGCTTTCATTTCTGCCTTTACACCTATGTTTCATGGAAATGGACGCATGACACAAACATGACATGCTAGAGACACTCCGACACGTGATTTCGAACAAAATGAACACGTTAATTTTAATTCTTTATAATTTTAGATTTATATATTAAACTTTATTTTTATACTGTTCATTTCTTAATAAAATAAATACTTATTTAGATTTTATTTTTGTTTATGAAATCTTTTAATCGGGTGAGTAGCTATTTATTGTGTTAACTTAACTTAGTTGACAATAGATTACTAATTCCAAGGAAGGAAAAATGCATATAAAACATGTCTTTTGAGTGTTCGAGTACCGTTGGTGACCGACATGACACAACACATATAGGAGTGTCCATGCATCATCATATCTTTATATGTAAAGTGAAGGCACCATTGCATGTGTAGAATGTGAGAAAAAATTACAAGAAACTGAAATGATAAGGATTAGGAGAATTAAATATGTTTTAATGATTCTATTGGTGATGATATGGGAGTCCTAGACTATTTCTAATTTTGGTACTAGATTAAAATTTTGCTACGTGATTACTGATTGGAGAACTTATTCTTTGTTACTGTTGATCTACTTTATGTTTGTCGCAAGCTAGACTTTCAATTTTATGAATTTGTATTATTATGGATCCTCAAGGTGGTTTATTATGAGAATCTTTTTGTACTTCTATATTCTTTTGAATTATTTCATCGGTTTATCTAGAGGCTTATGCTCTCAACACCTGATTGATCATTTGCAAACATTAGCATTGTATCGGACGGCAAGATTTCGAAAACATTTGGTAATTCATAGTAATATGTCATCATCACAGGCAGGGTAAAATGTAAATTAATTAATAAAAGTGCATTTGGTTTTGCACCATGCATCACCAGTTATCAGTATGTGAAAACTAATATGTGGACTATGACCAGGACCAGGTAAATGTAGTCTCAAGTGGGATAAAGTAGGTGCAATCCTGTTGACTTATATTTACAGTAAAAATATTATTGAAACGTGGAGCAAAATGAGATGTTTGGCTTACCAAGTAGAATACATCCTCCAATTCTTCTTCTACAAGATTATTTGAAATTTTTAATTACACAGCAGTATCCCAATTTTCAAATTTCCATGGGCAAATTAACTTAAAAGAATATAAAGCAATCCATTTTCAATTTGTAGAAATAATTCTCTAAACTGTCACCCATTCCTATGAAGGGAGTTTTATTTCAATTATAGTCCCCGTGGTTTTACTTTGATCGTCCAATAATCCATCAAAAATTGTTGTGCGCCCAACAGCTACCATGCCTTTTATCTCTATCCAAAGTGCACCTACCAAAATGTTATCTCTATTATAGACACCTAACCTAAGACCTCAAATCAGAGAAGGATGTTGCTGCAACCACCAAAATAATCGCTAACTAACCTTCTCAAATATTATATTTGGGCCTATAATAGACTTCTCAATTCTAGTAATTATTATCATTGCAGCTGGCCTATTAACAATGATGAAAATTTACATCGTTCTAAATGATAATTACAGAGTGTAAAGGTGTTCTCTCATACACACTCACCCAAATGGTCAACTCTAAGATGCCTAGAATAGATTCGTAGTCATGATGACTGTAACATACTAGGCACATACAAATGCTAATTAATACATTATAATGCTAACAGTTAATAGATTTGACCATTGAAGCAGTGTATTCAACCCAACATAAACCTCAAATAGGCAGCAAAAATGAATGAAACTGACATAGCAATCATTACTAACTTTGGAGGGATAAATTTGCATTACATTGTTGGTGGAGCCTTATGATGTTTGGTTGAGAAGCAAATCACACTAGATCCACAAATAATATATTGTTTGACATACACTTTTCAATATCTCTTACGATGAAGAGTGAAGAGATTTGGCATATGTTTGACTAATGTAAATAAATTGTTTATAAATGGTTAGACCACTTTTTATCCATACATTTCATGGGTCCAAAAAGGACTACAATTAATTCACTGCTCATTTCTACCTATTAAATTTAAATTGTTTATAGACATTTCCCAAATAAGCTTTTACTTTCATCATTTGAGACCTTATAATAGCCCTTACATGAGCAAGGAGGTATGAAAATTGTTAAGTATTCAATGAATAGTTAAATAATATTAGTATAGAAATATGTGGGAGCATAATGTCGATAAGACTTCATACCATGGGATGGCCAGTAATTAAGAATAATGTTTTTGCAAATTGCAGAAAGGAGCAATAGTACGTATAACTAATGATGCTAATGTTAAGGATATTTATCTCTATCCTCAACTTTCAGACTACCATCCAATTGGTGTCATACCATACAAGTTGAAATAATGGTTAGGTTCCCTTTTACATAATTGACTTGCAATTTTCTTCTGTGATCCTTTTAGTTACATGGATTTCAATTTGATATTGTATTTCCTTAGGTTTAATCCCCTTGTGGTTCACCCAAGACAGCCATAAGTCAGCAAATCATTTTCTTGAATGTCTCATCCCTAACTTGAATGAGCAATAATGGTTATCAATTTATCAGAACAACATACAGAACGAGAGTGGTGGAATATGGTGATGGAATCACCAGCCAAATATAATGAATTTTTTTGATATAAGTGTATAGATTTAGGTGAAAAGAATTTTCAATAGGTAGAGTAAAGCATGAAAATGACTCAAAGAAGCGCAGATTTTTACTTCAACCATAGCCAAGAATCTAATGTGTGTGAGAACAAGTTCTACAGATAAATCAAATGGGAACTTGGAAATAATGCCTTTTTTGGTGGAGATTAAAATCATATTTTTTTTTGTTGATTTTGATAAAAGTTGATGAAATATGTGTGATATCCCATGAAATGTGTGGTTAAAATTAATTGTTGAATTTGACTTGGATAAAAATTTAAATTTAATTTCTATCAAAAGGGCAAAAGAAGGAAAATGGACAAACTAAATTCAGCAGGTTCTCTACTAGTCTCTTAATGTTTTATCTAGGTGTTCTATGGGACCATTCTCATAACAATCAAAACATGCGACACAAATACGAGTGAAGATAATGATTCTCTACCAGTCATTAACTAGTTGGATCAGCAGCATAATAACTACTTATCGACTTGGCATAAAAATAGAACTTACAGATAGAATGCCTATATAAATCAATTCCAAACTAGGAAATTATGCAGGCATTATCAAATAGTAAACGATCAAAACTCAACCATTCCATGCATTATGAATTCCGATGTTGCTCTTTAATTGTTCTTAACAAGGAACTTAAAACTTCATCAACATATGACATGATATCATTCAAAAGAGTCCAAGTAAGATATTAGACACAAACCTTGTTTGTCAAGGGAGAGGTTGGAATTTCTACATTTAGTGAACAACTTTTGGGGAAAACACCCTTCTCCACGTCTCTTATCATCGCTTGTATCAACGGTAAGCAAACAGTCACAGCATCCTTGAAGTCACTTTCCTTACTTCCATCTTTCTTCCTATCATAGAGTATTTAGACATCCTATTATATACTGCCAAAATTAATCTATAAAGATGCAACATACTCTTCTAAAGGATCACCAACATACCAGTTTAATGATATTGATATAGATGGCACACCATTAACCAATGCTTCCCTAGCCCCAGCAACAACGCCCGAATAAAACCTGATAGTGTCACGTCAATAATATAAGTTCAGTTAAAACCGGAAAGATTGGACATAACTTACGAAGTAGAGTAAATAGAAATGGCAACAACTTACATGTGGTGTCCGCAGCTTAAACCCTTGTTGATACCACTTATAACCTAAAGATCAGACAAAAACAAAATAACAGAGATACGTGTTTGAGTAGCTAAGCACCGTTTATAGGAGAAAACTCTATTGGACATAAGAACGAAAAACATACCAACAGGGGCTTAGACCATGTAAATAGCGAACCACATAAAGCTAATGACACACAATCCACAGGAGTTCCTGAAAGTTACATAAAGCAAAATATTACTTCAAAGTTCATCCAGGAACCCCAACGCCAACTCAAATAATTAACGTTCAACATATTAGGAACATTAACTCAACCTATAAGAATTGCAAAAATGAAGAAGAAAACAACAGTACCAGAAACTTCGTAAGCAGTGGCTCCATTAATATCAACAGAAACCACCTCAATCGTCTCCTTCAGTGATAAAGAATGCCCGGATGTCAATTTATCCCTGTTAACACATCCCACTAAACCGTTAGTCGCCCAATGAAAGTTAAAAAACAAAGGTCTCAAATACCGGATTCCCAAAAAAGACTTCAACAAAGGCCCCACATAGTATATCCTTAATCCTCTAGAATCAGAGTCCCAAACTCAAAGTCAGAAATGATAAAATCGAAAAAGATTAGATAATATTTCGAAAACAAATATCCATGTATACTATTGCACAAGAGACTAAATAAGGATTAAAAAAAAAAAGGCTTGAAGACCAACGATTGAGGGGCGCAAACGTGGACATTGTAGAGCCCTTCGCGAACGAGAGCCTCGACCAAATACGAGAGGCCCGGGGACTCAATTCCATCACTATTCGTGACCAAAATTATGGATTTTGACCCATCATCACCACTGGGCTCGGGCGAATCCCCGCTAGTACTCGACGAAACGGGCTTGGTCGAATCGTCCTCTTTTTCATTGGGATTAGACGATTCACCATCTCCTCCGCCACCTGTTTTTCGGCTTAACAGAACTTGTTCAAGATTGGAGACCAGCCCGGGTGGCAAGAAGTTGTTCTTCAAAACCGGTGTTGTCATTTCTCGAGAGGGAGAAACGAATTAAAGTGGAAAAAAAAAAGAGTAAAAGTGGGTATCAGATTGAGATGATGATGATGAGGAGGAAAGTGAGGAGGATATAGACTAGTAGGTTTGCGATTCAAGGATGGAATTAAAAATTCAAAGCTGTAGAGAGAGAAAGTGCAAGAGAGAGCGGTTCCAACGGCGTTATAGGGAAAGGCAGGCAACACCTTTACACGGCGGCGTCTAGAATAAGTTGTCAGGTAATCGCAGAACTACTCTAGAAATAAAAATAAAAAAGGTGCGTGTGTGTGTGCGATGATGAGACATAACAAGATAAGAACTTTTCAAACTCCCAAAAAGTCCACCGTGGGTTCCACCCTATAAACTCAATTCAATTAATTATAGCGAGGACACTTGTCAGTACCTCAACGTGCATGGTACGTGGTAAAAATGGAGAGTGAACAGAAAGTTATGAATGATGCAAATTGCAATCTGTACCATGCACGCCACGGCCACGGGACAAATTTCAGTATTACTACCCAATCTATAAATTTAATAGCAACTAGTCCTTAATTTATTCATTTACTTGCTTCAATATTTAAGAATGCATTTGTTTGTAATAGTAAATTGATAGAAAATGTGCGACTAAAAAATAAAAATAAATTGAATTTACTTATAATATTATTCTATTGAAGAACGTGTAATTAAAATAAAGGAAAAAAATATATTTTAAAAATAATAGAGATCAAACAATTTATCGTTTTTGTAGCATATTGCTTCTCAATGGAGTAGACTAAACTAAGTTATTCATCTGGAGATCAAATAATCATCTATTTATTATTTAATTGCATTTAAAATTAATTAGATAATATAGTAATGATCCACTATTACATATTTTGACGATGATCTTAGTTGTTATTATTATTATTATGGAATGCTCCCTTTTGGGTGGCATGAGTCCCCAGAATCATTTTAGCCTTAGATGCTTATGATTTAAGTTGAGGAATTCATTCTGACAACTAAAACCAGAAAAGGACAATCTTTAAAATCGGTGAGAGAAAAAGCTAGAAGAATTAATCTCCATATACAGGCAGAACCCCTGCATCCTTTTACATGAGGTGGGTTCGGAATAAAAAAAGAAAAAAAAATTACCCACCCCCCAATGCGTGAGCTGTCTGTGGGGTTCTGTGAAGTGTAAACCCTCACCATGTACATATAGCTTCTCTCTAGGTAGAATTCT
Organism: Fraxinus quadrangulata; assembly: GCA_903798255.1. Classification (NCBI taxonomy): domain Eukaryota; kingdom Viridiplantae; phylum Streptophyta; class Magnoliopsida; order Lamiales; family Oleaceae; genus Fraxinus; species Fraxinus quadrangulata. The sequence continues at coordinate 29,528 of CAIGRB010053561.1, read as the reverse complement.
AACATGTTTATGGGCTCCACGTTTTTGTCTATCCGGTTTTCTAGTGACAAATTATGGTGAATTATTTTTATCGAGTAACTTTCTCGAATTAATTAAGGAGTAGGGACAATTTGGAACATGTTTAATACCCTCCTCGTCCCATAAAAACATAACAAAATACATTAAATAAAAGCATATTAAAAAAAAAAAAATCAATTATACTCTCAACTATAAAAGTGACTTGTAATTTGAGACAAACATTAAAAGAAAATAAGTCTCGTCTTTATAAAATCTGAGGGGTATGACACATTAAACATGCATTCCTCGTTCTACCACATTACCTTGTCATATTAGCTTCACCTTAGCGTAATTGAGTTAGAATTTCGTGAAGAATTAAAATCTATTTCCATTTAATTGTTTCTCTACTAAACTTTCTACACCTCAACACATCATTTTTTTTTTGGTTGCCAAATGAGAAGACACTAACGCATTACACTACAAACTAAAACACAGAGCATATCTCAGTGTGCGTGAAACCAAAAGTGAAACTATTGAGGTCATCAGACAAATCTTCCATTTTTCTTGAACTGTAGCTACCATAGTCACCATCTTTACATCTAGTTTACTACTCAGTTTTACTTAGTACGCCTTGTGGACAGCTATCCCCACTAATTTTTAGAAAATTTCTTTTCAATACATAGACGTATTGATACAAGGACTAAACAGAAGCATAAATAATCTGCTAATGTTGTGAACTCTCTAAACCTCTATTACAAAATAGAATATGATGATTTATTTTTGTAACTACTCGAAAGTATTACAAGTGATTATTTAGTTTGAAATCAATACTTGATAATATTGATGCAGTCCTCGAGCTTGTATTGTAAATTTCATGATTCAAGTTGAAAATAAGTACAGATTAATCCTCCAAGCAACGAGCGACAAGTGTCTTTTTCTAACAAAAAAAACAATGTTGATGTTCACAATATGGAAGATGTATTGATAAATCATCCTCCTGTGACAAATCTGTTAAGAGTTCAATTCTATCAAGATCACAAATAGAAACCACCCGTTAGTGGCTATGCTAACACAACTACGGAAAGTTTTGCAAATGAACAACAAAAGCAACATCTATTCAGAAAACAATATATTCTAACGTTTTTGCGAAAATCAATCAAATATCTATGATATTAGGCTAGTTCATACCATATCCGTGCCTGTTTAATTGGCATGTGCAAAGTTGCAAATGTCTCACTTCTGGTAGGGATGGAACCTACCACTTGGACCACCACCATTCCCATATCCTTTACTGCCCCCATATCCACCAGTACCACCACCAGTGCCACCACCATAGCTTTTCCCATTGCCATATCCTCCGCTACTGCCGGCATTTCCAAAGCCTCTACCTCCATCATACCCGCCAACATTGTATCCCTTACCTACACCATAACTAGCAGCTCCACCATAACCAACTGGAGCCCCATAGCCACCGCCCCCATATGCGCCACTGCCATACATTGGTCCACCGAATCCATAACCATAGCCATATCCACCATAGCCTGAATAAAATCCTGTAGCAGCTCCACCATAATTTCCAGCAAAGTTTCCATAGCCGCCATATCCATCATAACCACCGCCATATCCTCTACCCATCTTCCCAGAGTAACCACCTCTAAAACCTTCTGAACTATTATCATAGTTACCCACAGATTTTGAACTACTACCCCTACCGCGAAAACGACCTTCAGTTGAATGATCAAAACCAAATCTTTTTGGCTCAGCTCTTTTTATCTCAACCTGCAACATTTCACATCAAAGGCTTAGGTCCCAAAATTATTCCAAAGAGAGAGAATGTGTAGGAAATTTGTTAACTCACTTCTTTGCCTCCAAGTTCATGCATTCGACCATCAGAAAAGATCTTTTCAACAGAATCTTCATTCTCAAAGGTTACAAAGCCAAAACCTCGGGACCGACCAGTATTGTGATCCATCATAATTTGGTGCTCCACAATGTTACCATAAGAAGAAAAATACTCCTTTAACTCATCTGCAATATAATATTGCAAAATCATTTGTTCTACGAGAAATATTTTAATTTTCTATGAAAAGTTATTAAGGGCTTGTTTGTCACCCATTATTGGGTTGAAAATGGAGTAATGAATAGTATTTTTTGGAGAATGTGCGGTTCAAATTTAAAGTTACTTTATTGGTCTGTGTGTAGAATATTTTATTGGGTGAATGTGTGGTGAAGAATCTTACTGTAGCAAACAATATTTTAGATTAATGGTAGACAAACAGAGGCTTAATAACTGGACTTAACTTTTTTGGACTATTTTTTTATAACCTAAAACGTTTAAGGGATTCTTTTATTTCTTTTTTTTTGCGGTTCAAATTTAAAGTTACTTTATTGGTCTGTGTGTAGAATATTTTATTGGGTGAATGTGTGGTGAAGAATCTTACTGTAGCAAACAATATTTTAGATTAATGGTAGACAAACATGGGCTAAATTAAAAGGTCACCGGCAAGAATTACCTTCATGTAATGTCAGTGGAAGACCACCAACAAATATTTTCTTTGTTTTCGAGACTCCTTTAATCTGCATGCCCTCTCTAGGGACTGTTCTCTTCACTTCTACCTAAAGTACAAGTTCAAATAAAATTCACCAATTCAAATTTTCTTCCATAATGGAGAAAAAGGAACCGTGAATAAAGGAGATAAAGAGAAACTCCTACTGATCTGCCATCAATGACATGCTCTTCCTGCAGAACCCTATCAGCAACTTCTGGATCAGCAAAAGTTACGAATCCAAAGCCACGTGGTCTTCCAGAGATTCTATCCATCATTATCACTGAATCTGTAATTTCTCCATACTTATTGAAGTAACTGCTGAATGATTCTGAAAGGAGAAGCCGAAAGCATCACAAAGAGATTACTTTTAAAAATAAAAATCCATAACTTGATACGTGTGGTAGAGCCTAAGCTCAACATGATAAGTGCAATGTGAAGAACATCCAGAGATATCTCAACAATCAAAGAACTCTTCAATCATCCATCAAAAAAGGATTTATGTACACATACAAAGTGATTGTAGGGGAACACACATATTGTACAAGTAATTGTGATACAACTCATCAAGCAATCCCTTCTTTTCCTTTCTACTAATGCAAATACAGAAATCAGAAATTTGCCCTTCCCTTCTAAACAGACAAAGTTTAAATCAATCCAGAAAAAGGATTTTGCAGATAGATTCAATTGATGATTACTAACCACACTATTCAGAAAGATCAAATTTACTGATATTTTGGTGTAGACAGGAACAAATACTAGTTTCACTTTAAGTGGCAGGTATAATTCAGATTCCATATATTCATATAATTCCCTGATCTAAGCCACAGAAATACAGTAGCAGTATAACCATTAACATTGTTATTTCCTACATGAAAAATATGGTTCCAACTAAAGAAAACTTGAATACAATTCCTTCTTATAACAACTGAAGGCATCTTACAGTTGTTCGAACTAAAGGCAACTTATAAATTATTCGGCATCTGATGGGTGACGTACATCGAAACCTTAAACACAATTCTATAAATACTGCACAAGCTTTTGACATGTAGATAGGAAGATGCACGAAACATAACAACGACTCATTACCATCATTCACTTTGATACCAGTCATAGATGTATTTCTGTTAATTGATTTAGCATGTGTACATAATTCCTAGTAATACAATAGATCCATCTCCTTATTCAAAGTTCGTTGGAAGATAATTAATTTGAAGTCCCAATATTCAATGAACACTCTCATATCAATCATCCCTGTTGAGAAAGACTAGCCAGCAAATATCATCCTGTTGTCTTCGCAAAAGTAAAGAGAGGTCCAAAATATTGAATGTGTTTGAGACACTAAAACCAGAGGTAGATCAAATTTGTATGCATTTTTCCCTTGATGAAACTGTGACAATGAACCCAAACTAAACCACACTGTTTAACAAATAATCTATTATGATATAATGCTCAAAAAGAGGCCCTTCTCCTTTCGTTGGAGAAGAGCTGACCTCTAGCTCTTTTGGATTTTTTTTAAAATATGTCAACAACTTGCTCTTGAAGCTCCTTGTGCTCCTTTGAACTCGTATGCAGCCTGATTTGTATAAAAATGATTCTTCAGATGTAAATAAATGAAATGTTGAATATGGTATTGGGATAGCCTTGATGAATCTGTGAGTACCAGGTAAAAATTCTTGTATGAGATGTTTGACATGTCTCCTCAATTGAGTCAATTCTTCAATCTTACAGTGCGAAAATCACTTTCATGAGTATTCATCAGCATTTTGAACACGACGACAAGGACAACCAGCCATGATTACCAAAGATCTCATACCAATTGTATATCATGTTCAAAAAAGAAACTAAGATAAAGATTAAGAGGGTGTTTGATGGAGATTAAAATTAAATTTTTAATAGATTTTGATAGAAGTTTTTTAAATGTGTAGTTGAAAAGTTGTGGTACCCATGAAAGATGTGGTTAATAATGATTGTTTGACTTTGACTTGGATTAAAATCAGATTTTAATCTAAACCAAACATGGGCTAAATAGCTTAACACCCAAGTAGAAATACAAAAGGAATACAGTGTTAAGAAAAACTCATCACTCAATGGAATCCACAAAAGAGATAAGTAGTTTTCTAAGAAAATGACAACACCTTTCAAATAAACATAGACTTTCAATTCAAACTTTTAATAGTTGTCTTCCAAAATACAATTTAAGACCCATAAGAGCACGCTATGTAATGTGCATAAATGTATTCTACTAATACATTGTAACATTTGTATGTATGTGTACATATACATTGAATCTTATTAATATAATAGATCCATCTCGTTATTCAAAGTTAACGAGAAGATAATTAATGTTGAGTATTGATGTCAACGGCAATGATGACCACCCACAATGACCAAAGATCTCATACCGAGTGTATATCAGGTTTGAAAATGAAACTAAGGTAATGATTAAATAGTTTGCCACCCAAGTAGAGTACCCAAGGAATACGGAGTAAAAAACTCTATCACTCAATGGAATCCACAAAAGAGATACATAATTTTCTAAGAGAATGACAAGACCGTTCAAATAAACATCATTAACATTCAAAATTTTAATGTCTTCCAAAATACAATTTAAGACCCGTATTTATACTCGTAGTAAGAGCACGATATTTAATGTGCATAAATGTATTCTACTAATAATTTGTAACAAATGTATTCCTACATGAATCTTTTAAATATATTATATCCATCTTGTTATTCAAAGTTAATGAGAAGATAATAATGGTTAGTATCAATGTCAACGAACCCTTTAATAGATTACAGGCACATTATTGTGCATGTTTCTTGTAGGACGAGTAACTGAGATGAATGTATTACCCCTGGAGGAATCAAATTAGGGATACGGATGATGGGCATTGATACTACTTGCTTGGCAAGACATCATATCTATTACATTAGTAACTCAGAACATCTACTCAGCCCCTCCACAAAACATTTACGTAAGAGTGTTGACCTCAGGAAAAAAATTAAATAGTGTGTCCAATGCACCTATACTAAAAAACCACACACTTGCAGATTCTAAAACTGATTTTTGTGACCTCTAATTCATGTTTCTCTTTAACCATCCTCTAAAATCAGCATCTTATCTGAAACTCTTTACATACAGTTAATATTTTGTATTGTAGTACATTCTGATTAATTATTATTTCATCTTAAACCCTTAACAAGTAAATGATCTATTTTTTTCCAAGTTAAAATATTGAGTAGCTTTCATCCTTTCACAACCAAGATAGAATATTTTCTCAGGACATATAGCTGAATAAAGTGCACAATTAAATACTTGATGTTTTAAAGTTTCTCTCAAGCAACTTATAAAGTAAGAAGGCTGATTCCAAATAACAGCACTAATCAACATCAGATAATTGTTACCAGGGTTTCTGTGCATATGGTTAATATTTTATATTGTAATACATTCTGACTAACTATTTTTCCATCTCAAACCCTTCATAAGTGATATTTTTTTTTTCAAGTTGAAATATTCAGTAGCTTTCATCCTTTCACAATCAAGATAGAATATTATCTTAGGTAATGATCAGTCAAACATATTGTGCAAACTCTACTTTAATATCTTCAGAAAACTCGTAAGTCTTAACTCTCCAGAAATTAGAGCCCTCGTCTGTTCTACACTTCAAAATTTAGTCCAAAGAAAGAGAATTTGAACACAGTCAGAAAGATGCAGCTTTAGATTAAAAGTAGGAACCTAAACTCACGAATTAGTCCTAGTGTCATGATATGATAACCTGGATAAACTCAAACAACTAGAAATACCATGAAAGCTCCAAGCAGTAGGAAAAAATTCCATGCACTTGTAAATTAAATTCTAGTTGATTAAGAATGGATTCATCATTTCATGACAAAAAAGCTACTCTCCTAACACTGGAGCACGTAAAAGGAAGGGACAAAAACTTCAAGTGGCAGAATACCACAGCATGACCACCAGAATGAATATACTTATAATCATGTGTAACCTCTTCTCAAAGTTAATTTAGCCCCTGTTTGGTGGCCTTTAATTTGAAGAAAAAAAAAAAAAAACTATGATTTGAATAGTATTTTTTTTTGGAGAATGTGTTGTTAAAAAATAGGAAATTTTTTGAATTTACGTGTAGAATATTTTATCATGTGAATGTGTGGTTGAAAATTAGTATGAGAAATAATTAAAGTAAATTAAATTATTAAAGGCCACCAAACAGGGGCTCAGTATTATTGTCTACACAACTTGAAAACCACAAAAAACCAGCAATCAACTAGCTTAAACCAATGGATCAAAAATGGAAGGTAAAAAAATGCAATTTGCAGGCCAATTTCCCAACGTTATTGCTCTTTATTAGTTTTAGATCCAGAAAATGAAAAAGAAAAGAAATTGATAAGCCAAAATAGAAGAAAATCAATCAAATTGAAGTTGGAAAGTTGTGGTTACACATTAACACTGGGATGACAATATTTTTCATCTCAATTTCAATCAGTGCAAGTTAAAAAAAACTATTGCTATCTAGATAATTCACACCATATTTAGCAGCATTTCCATAAAGTAACATATTATGTATGTAATCATAGAACAATCTAGTGATTTCTCTCTTAATAAAGCATCTAAAATGCAAAGAAACATGCCAGAACAAGGCTTACTAAGAACAAGAACCTCAAAATCAATTACTTTGCAAGAATATAGAATGATATACACTAAAATCAATATGTTGAACAAAAGAAAGATAGAGCCCCGTACATCCTCTCAACCATAACAATATTCCTACAAGATCAAAAGAAGGAAGGATGCATATTGTACCTTCCGAAGTCTCCCACGCAATGCCTCCAACAAAAAGTTTTCTATCACAAGAAGAGAAAAAAAAAGAAAATCAACAGTTACTGCCATTTTCACAGCACTCGTATTTCTTGGGGATCAAACCCAACCCTCTCACTCCTCATAATACAAACTAAACTAAGCAAAACATTTCAATCTAATATATAAGCCCTTACGGACCTAGGACACAAACTACACAACTAACCCTGCTGATAACGAAGAATCATGCTTTAAGTCATGACGAGTTGCACTATCAACTACATTATCATTTGACCCATAGTTTCTCTCGTAAGGTTGTTCCTCTTCTTGTTCGTATTGGTCCTCATACTGTTGGTGCCCTTCGAGGTTGCCATAAACGGCAACGTTTTGTTCAGCTACAACATCATAATCCATTTGTTCTATTCTAACTATCAAACCTGCAAATAAATAAAGATCAAATTTCTACTCGCCTCATTTGTTTTACCTTTTCGGAGGCTGACAATTTTTTTTGATGCCTAAAAATAAAGAAACTCTAACAATCAACTGAACCTGATTATTGATTATAACGGCCTGCTAGCTAGCTATGAATT
>CAIGRB010053561.1:0-20767 GCA_903798255.1 Fraxinus quadrangulata | reverse complement strand
AGAAGGAAGGATGCATATTGTACCTTCCGAAGTCTCCCACGCAATGCCTCCAACAAAAAGTTTTCTATCACAAGAAGAGAAAAAAAAAGAAAATCAACAGTTACTGCCATTTTCACAGCACTCGTATTTCTTGGGGATCAAACCCAACCCTCTCACTCCTCATAATACAAACTAAACTAAGCAAAACATTTCAATCTAATATATAAGCCCTTACGGACCTAGGACACAAACTACACAACTAACCCTGCTGATAACGAAGAATCATGCTTTAAGTCATGACGAGTTGCACTATCAACTACATTATCATTTGACCCATAGTTTCTCTCGTAAGGTTGTTCCTCTTCTTGTTCGTATTGGTCCTCATACTGTTGGTGCCCTTCGAGGTTGCCATAAACGGCAACGTTTTGTTCAGCTACAACATCATAATCCATTTGTTCTATTCTAACTATCAAACCTGCAAATAAATAAAGATCAAATTTCTACTCGCCTCATTTGTTTTACCATTTCGGAGGCTGACAATTTTTTTTTGAAGCCTAAAAATAAAGAAACTCTAACAATCAACTGAACCTGATTATTGATTATAACGGCCTGCTAGCTAGCTATGAATTCTACAAGTACGAGAGCGAGTTGAGTTGAGTTGAGTTGAGGATTGCTGAAGAAACCCTAGCTTTTTGTCTCTGTATAGAGAGTAATCAAATTTTTGATGTGCAAATGGTTGTGGAGTGATATGTTAAAAGGTATTTGAATATTAAGACAAAAGTTGGGCTTGGGCCTGACAATGGGTCACCCTTGAATGTTTCCATTTTTTGTAGGATTATTCTCGTTGAATAGGTGGGGGCAGGCGCCCAGCCTAAAGGGGCGTCACGTAGCCCTCCTGTTAGAATACGACCTACATGGCTCTGTTCATGTAGGAAGTTTATTTATGTAGAAGTATGTCATTTGTACCTTTTAGAGTATACTTTGATTTATTCGACCTCACATTTTCTCTCACATGGGGTCAGGTCCCACATTCAATAAATGCGTGGGACCCGATCCCTATGTGAGGGAGGGAGTCGAGTCGAGTCGGGTCGGGTCGGGTAAACCAACATGTACTCCAAAAGGTACATGTAACATGATTGATTTATGTAAATACTATTTTTCATTAAAAATTAACATTTTACATCGTGACATATTATGTTACTTTTTATGAAAATAAAAAATTTAAATGGGTCCCATATTATATTATTTTTCTCTTGATTAGATTTTGACTCCAAATAATTAGTCTGGTCTGATTTTGATAGCACTGAGTTATAGGGACCTCAAGCATAATTTTTGAAGGAATCTCCTCCACTAATGATACAAAAATTATATGCAGTAAAAGCTCATCGAGAAAATTTCATCGATGGTTGTCGTCGTTATATGTGTGACAATTCAAACAAATTTTATCGATGGTTGACATTGTTATATGTCGACGATTCAAAAATAATTGATGCACCAACTTTAGGTGTTATTGACAAAAGGATGTCGATAATATTGAACCAACAACAGTACTAATGATAGCGTCGATGCACGCAGTTACTACAACAATGTTATCAATGACGTTGTTGACAAATATCGTAATGTTTCAAACACTAGTGCCAACAAATAAGTTCTTTGTATCATTACGAAAACTTATTTTTCCCTTATTTTCTAATAACCTAATGAAATAATAATTCGTGGAACATTTTATTTATTTATTTATTTGCATAATGAAGTGCAAATTTTTTTTTTTTTTTCTTTTCAAAGATCTATGTTACAAATTACATCAAAAGTAGAGTACTACGCTTGGTTCGAACTTCAAAACATTGAGTTTTGTTCAACTTCGGATTACTTCTTGTTTAGAACAAGAGAAAAACCAAAGTAATAAATCTGGGATATCATGGAAAATCTTTATTACGTGGAAGATCAGTGCATTAATTTCACTTTTAGGCACAGGAAGCTATCAAATCTCTATTCAACCAACTAAGATATAGAGCTACATCTATTTCTTCAAGCTTATATAAACTACCGTAGATTTTAATGCAATGTCTTGATCGTATCATTTACATAAAAACTCAATGGGTATGGACTAAAATTAGTCATTGTAAAATGCGACTTACATTTACCGGGAAGCTTGTTCCGTTCCACGGTCTCCATTCCCCTTCTAGCTACAATGTTAACATCACCCATTAAATAATGTTGCTCAACATCGATTCACTCTTTGTGTTCCCTGTGAAGAGTTGCATCAATTGATTCAAACGTATTTGTATAGTAGTCCATTGCTTCAAGGAATCGAGGACGAAATGCAAAAATATTTAGATTGGTTCTTGTTCAACTAAACCTCTGTTTGACACTCATTTTTTCAAAACTCATTTTTCTACGTATTTATATTCAATCACATATTCATATAGTAAAATATTTTGCACGTAAACTCAAAAATTTTCTTACTTTTTATTCCACTGACCTGTAAAAAGTGGGCCTAACCCTTGGGGACGCGGTAATACCTCTAAGAAATTATTCTATCGAATATACTCCCCTCTGAATCCAGGAATAGCGAAATGTACCAAATGCCCTGTCCAAACCAAGGAATTGAAGCCGAAGAGTCCTAACAAATGATGATTCAGACGAGATTCGACATTTTTGAACCGCGAAACACTCGGTTTCCATTTCGACTGTAGGTGTAACCAACCTGCTATTAAGGATATGGCAGAAAGAAATAATATAAAAAGAGTTTCAGTATAAAGATCTTCATTAGTACGTAAATTGATTGTATACCACCACTGATAAATACCAGAATAAGCGATATTCACTAGGTCAAGAGCATTATTCAAAACTCAATTTTCTTCGAGTAATGACTGTCAAACAAGGGCTAAAGTCACCACTTTAGAATTCAAGCTTTTGACCAACTTTGATAGCATGCCACAATGATTTTAGGTTCATTAGACGTGGAGTAACATGAATGCAAAAATCACAACCAATGCCTCGCCTTGTAGAATTCCAAGATTTTTTAAGTTGATCCTCACATCTAAAAATGAGTTTAGATTGGAATTCGAAATATAGATTGAAAGTCTCGATGAGCTTAGGTAGCTTATGTCCTACAATATTCAGTCATCTTTCACGTACATACACTAATGTGGTATCATCAATACATGTAACACGGATATGAGGTGACCATCCGACTAGTCTGCTTCTTCGACCAATCTGGAAATTGAAACCATGTGCAATCTATTTTCAACCTCTATTGCTTCTACAACGACACCATTTATAAACATGTATCCAAACTTAAAGTACGGGCACACCTCAAAGAAATGTGTATATAAGATGGTAGTTCAAAACTCGTAGGTTCTTTGCATCTCATATGTTCATAGAAGGAACTCCCTGAACAAGCCAAGCTAGAAACAAACTCTTCCAACATGTAAACTCACACATGTTGCATCGATTCACTAAAAACCAACACTAGTTGATGCAACTTGGTATTAGTCATAGCTTCATCACTAAATCATTATTCTACATTGTGTTCCCATGAGCAATAAGTACATTCTTCTGATGTCCTCTTAGCAATCATGCTATAGTGACATAATGATTGAGACGATGATTAACATTGAACAATTTAAAATACACTCATTGGACAATTTAAAATACAACCACAATATCCATTCAGTTACAAAATGAAACACATTCTTCTGTCAAACAATCTGGCACAATTCTTCTGTCAAACAATCTGGCACAATTCTTCTGTTAATGTGGCATTTTTGTCTTACTATGGCCGCTAACATTTATCTTCAAAACTGTCTATGTATGGTGATGTCATACTATTGCTAAGTATCTTTTTTTTTAAACATCGATGAATAAGTTATTTTTTAATCAATGTTTATTCATTATGGAATTGTCCATCAGTAGTATATAATTTTCATTATTTTATTTGTAGAGAAAATTTATATGGATGAATTAAATTTAATAAAAGATTTGCTTTCTAATATTACAAATTGAAACATATGAATTGTGAAACACTGATGATTTTAGATATCATTATCGATTCAAGCAGAGTAACTGACAACAGTAAAATCGGTTAGGACCAATGCACTGCGATTACAATTATTAGTGACAATATCATCAATAATTACAGTATTTCGATTGCTAATCGACAATGATTCGTGTAATAGACAAATAACTCATTTTCTCTTTTTTCTTTAATATATGTTTACCGAAGTAATCATTCATGTGTAACTTAAATTGTCTTCGTCTTGTTTATAATATGGATGGATAAGTTAATTTTCAAATTGTTGTATATTCCCGCCTAATTCTCCATAGTTAATATCTTTATTTATATATGAATTTTTTATTGGTAAATTAAGTTTAACATTCTTTTAAATTATAAATCGAAACAGACATTGATAATGTTAAAATATCATTATATTATTATATAATTACTTATAAATTGGTAATTTTAAATTTAACATGATTTAATTTATTTCTTGAGGGTAATTTACCATAAATTATATTTATAAATATTTTTTATTTGTCACCAACGAAAAATGATTTTTGTAAAGACGACTGACACCATTAAAAACTATCTTGTGAAATTGGGAAAAAGTCAAAAATGAGAAACTGACATTCGTATTGTTAAATAACAACAAAGAATTGTGAATTTTGTGTGATTCAGATAATCCTCGAAATACAAAAGATAAACTTGACCATAACGCACTTTATGTTGTCTTTCTAGTGAATGCTTAATTTTTTTTTTTTTTTTTTTCAGGCTTTGAAGGAAGGTCGATTAATTCGATCCAAACGGACACTTTTCACTGGTGTATTTGTATTGTAAATTTTCTTTAACAAACTAATAGAATCTTTCTTGTCTATTTTGACTATGATTACACAACGTTCGACATCTTTAGGAGCTACTTTGAGACTTTTATTAGACTAAACCCCACGTGAATTTCACAAATTAGATGGGATATGTCTGTGAAGTACCTGGTCATTTTCAATCTCATTCAATTAATAATCTTTGATAGAGACCCCCTTAGAAAAGAAGAAAATTTTGAAAAAAAGTCCATTTCCCGTCTAGTGAAAACCCTTTTCCTTTTGATTTTTCACACATATGATGGACTAGCGTATTTCGCTTTTCAACATAGAACTCGGTGCATAGCCTTGAAATAGTAAGAGAAATTGCGTTTTAGAATGAGTTGGGAAGGCATAGGTTAGATATTTGATACCAAATAAACTCGGGATGGTGATGAAAAAAAGCATCGGATTAATTCAATAGGCCTTAAGCTCATTATTGAATATTGTTTAACGATTGACCCGATGTAACAATTGGTGGCACATGGAACCAAGACGGATCAAGAATCTTACAAGTGGTAATTAGGGGCGATTAGGGCTCGACCCATTTAATATTTACTTGGCCCCCTTGTTTGACCTATTCATGCCATTGTATATGGTGGACTTTTGTCCAAATTGAGAGGTATACAAGATACAGACACGACTACTGCTTCCTTTGCTCTCTGCGTGCGATCCTTAGTGGTTCCCCTTTTTGTGCCTCTTACTTGAGCTTTTTGACAACCATTGTTGGCGTGTGTCGCCGATTGCCTTACCTTCGGTAGCCACATTTTTACCCACTATTTTCGACCTCTTTGTGGTTGTTGTTTTTACCCGTTTTCTTTGTGCATTCAGTGAGTTGTTCTTGATGATTCTAGCGGTGTTACCTTGTTGCCTTAGGTTATTGATCTGAGTTCCATTAATCTATCTTTGTTTCCGAACATGAATTTGAATAGAGAAGTGTTATTCTTGCATTTTCATTTGGGTAATTCGATTTCTAATTTTGATTATTGAAAATTAACTTTATGTTTTGATTATCTCTACTGAATAGAAATCGTGATTCAACAGCGTACCATTCTATTTGATGAGCCATCGTCATTGTAGATGGTTAATCTACTTTGGAATTCTTACATCTTTTGTTTTTTGGTGGAATAACCAATCGATTTGTGTGTGAATGTGTTTGCTAGCTGGCAATGACAATTCTTTCTCAAAAGATGTTTCACGTGCATTTCCTTTTCGTGCTTCTTGGTTTTTTTTTTGCCTCTTACTATGTTTGATTCATTCATGCAATGAAATGAAATAGATTGAGCTTGTGCAAATTCATATATTGCAAGTTCTCATGGTTGTTTTGCAGGTCCACTGATTTCTCAAATCAACTAGAGATAGAATGGACCCTCTGCTTTTGGTCTCTGTCTACTCGTGAACTTCCACTAGATTTATCCCCACCTTGACCCTCTTGGTTTTGAATTGCATAATTGTAAGGATCATCGTGGAAAAGAGGGAGATTGCGGGACCATGCCAGTGCGTCTTCGCGCAAACGTACGGGAGTGTGCATATTTGCCCTTGTGTATTTCACGGTTATCACTAACTATTTTATTTTATTTTATATTTCTCTAGGTAGGTGCTAGGGATCTGTGGACCGCTATTCAAATTGCATTTAAATATGACTTGACTGCTTGTGCTTAGGTGGGGAGTTTGTTTGAATTAATAAAATGTGTGGAAGAAAAGATAGGACTTCCAATTTACAAAAAAGAGAAGATAAAATTATCTTTTTAACTTAAATCTATGAAACTTACAATTTTTCTGAACTATTTCATGAAGTTTGTTGCCTAAAGTTGTTGAAGATAAAATGCAACTTATACCAATCTTTTTTTTTTTTTTTTTTTTTTTATAATAAGAACTATTCCAATAGCCATGATGACTCAATATCCTCATGAGCCAATATCAATTTGTTTCCACCTTTGTAACACCCATATTAACAATATGATACGCCATTGCGATCTTGTTTTCTCGAGAAATTGACATTGTATCATCTGTTTTTGATAGACATAATAAATTGACGTGCATTTTATTGTTTTTTTTTTTTTTTCGTCCAAAGACGATGAGTACAATGTAATATCGGAGAAATGATTTAGCAGGTTGAAGAAATCGGGCTTATAATCCTATTATACAAGTATGTTTCCAGCTCAATGAGCTGGATTTTAAAATTTATGAGTTTAATAGATTTGTAAAAAATATAATCAATCTATATTTAAGTCAAATTTAAATAAAATTCGACAATCAAGAATATTTTGATACGAGCTATAAATATATAATATGATCTAGTCAAACTTGGTGGTTTTGCAAATAACCATTATTAATTAAGAAAGAAGCTTTTCAGCTCGAGAATTCATTTTTACATTGTTGAATTTTCACTTTCTTAGATTGAAAGGTAATAATTTCTTGAAAAACTTGTCATGATTTTTCTAGATACAAAAAGCAAAGGAGAATTGCAGTCACAATTTCAAACATTTCCTTTTATTCGAGACTTTATCCAACTTTTTCATTTGTACCATATATAGTTCCAAACCTTTAATTTTGTTGTAGCACAAGGACAAATTCATCTATTTGACCATTAGTTGACCCCAAACAAATAATTTTTACCACTTATTAACTATTTCAATAAGGTTAAAATGGTAAATTTGTATTTTATACATAAAATAAGTTAAAAACTAAATTAAAAAAATAATAATAATAAAATAAAACTCCGTCTTCTTGCCCACCTACCCCTAAATTAAATCGAAACCAAAACATCGACCACCGTCGTCCACCACCCTCCCACACCGCAAATCGCCACCAATGCCACCATTCCCAAATCCCCACTTTCAATTTCACCAAAAGTAGCTTTTTGTTCATAAAATCCCCACTATCCATTCCACAATTCTTCATCTCCGCTACTTTTGTGCGTGTGTATTTTGTGGGTGAGAATGAAAACTCTAACTCACCACCATTCCCACCCCCAAAACCCACATTCGAAAATCGTCACCACCACTCACCCACTTGCCAAAGCAATTGTCATCGCCACCGTGTGTCGTTGCAAACCATTGCCACCACATTTGAAAATAATTTCCTTTGAATTTGAGCAATTTAAAACCCTTCGTCATCTCCCATTCTTCTCATCATTCCCATTCCACCCACCTCACTAATGGTGCAATTTTATGAGCTTTCTAGTGAATGATATTACAACCATGCTACAAGTACATGGTCCTTGACATGAAGTTTTACATTGCTCCATGTGTCGCGACATGATTGGCTAGTTTGAAAATGAAAAGCAGTTTCCCGCCTATTCACTTTTGAATTTGCAAAGTCATGTCAACCATCATGTACAAAATCAATGTACAAATGGTTTAATCCATGATATTATGATGCACAAATAAAATAATCTTGTCATTCCATATAATCATAACCCCTCTGACACTATGTGACATAACTAGTAAGCTATGATGGCCAATCAAGTAAAGGCAATTGTTCAACTAACGCTATGCTAGCTCGACTACTAGTATGCTACTTTGACTACCGATGTACTAGCCTGATTGTCGTTACGGTAGATCGACTACGGTTATACGAGCCCGACTATGGCTGTACAAGATTGAACGATCGAATACCATGACTTCCAACCGCTGAACATCATTTTAATTGATTGATAATCGCCCTACGGTTATCACTGATCCCATCAACCATTTAGTGGGTGGAATTCGACCATTCAGTACATAGGTGAGAACCGCCAGCGAATGACACATGGACAATAATTGCATAGCGATTACATGACACTAAGCATCTATAAATACTCCAAAGACGTGTTAGGTATGGGGATCTTTTTTCACAATAATATTTTGGGCCTTCTCTTGTTTTCTTTAAGTTATTTTCATAAAAAGCTAATAATTAATTCTCATGTTGAAGGTACAATGGGGAAGATAGCCTCACCTCTTCTTCCAGGTATTTTATCATTCATCGAAGTAGTAGAAGCCGCCTTACACCGCTAAGAAAGTCCAAAGGTTGTTTCTGTTGGAAAAATGAGTCTATGTAAATGGGTCTATTTGGCAACGTTGTAGCTAAATTTGAGTGGGACCCGATTGTTCATTTTGGAATATAAAAGTTGATTTGTGTTCTCCTCCGTAAGAATATCGAAATCATATATTTACTTACCAAAAATTATGTTCGAGTGAACGAGAAATTGAAGCTCAAAGTGTGCCACTTAAAATGAGTTTATGTTGATGGGATAATTGGAAAAGTGTTTGTCCCAAATAAGAAGTGGATGAAAATAAAAAACACTTTAAATATGATTGCACTTTAGAATGGTGTAATCATGTGTAGCATAGAGGCTCTCTCCACGTGCATGCGCATGGGGGTGCAAATCATGGACCAAAATAGGCTTCGGACCTTGAACTTGTGTGAGGGGCGCGACCTACATACACGAATGTTGGATCGAAAGGAGCAAAATTGATCCCTTAGGAGTGTTCACGTTTTGCTACATTTTTATTTTTCAACCGACTTTTCATTTTCTGAAATTGTTGAAACTCTTGTGGTAATTGTCATCATGTGAATGGGAAGTTACAAGATCCAAGTCTTTATATATATCTCGATTTTTTTTCAGTTTTCAACACACGAATTTCATCTGAAAATTCATCTGCATACAGTTCGAATTTGTCTTCATTTTCAATTTTTATTTCAGTCTTTGTGATGATATTGTTCGGGCACTAACTCAGTTTGCCGGAGTAAAATATGTGGTGATTAGATTCTATTGTTCTGCCGTTATATATTGGGAAGCAAACGCTTAAATTATATTTCAAGCACATACAGTGATATGCCGAATCTGTTTTAAGGAAACTATGTATAACACAGACCTCAAGTTAAAAGTTTATTACTCTTTCTTCATTAATTTTTTACTGTAATTAACAAATCATCGAATTTTGTTATATATAATTTAATCTGTTATAATAAGAAAATCGGTATGTGTAAATACGATGTTTAACCCTACTACATATACGGTATTCAAACTGCAAATTCGGTATCCATTCTGCATATTCGGTATCAAGCTGTAAATCTAGTATCCATTCTGCATATACGGTGTCTAAGCTGTAAATTCGGTATTTAGTGTGTAAATCCGGTATCCAGTGTGTAAAACCATTATCTAAGTACTTGAAACACTTTTATAGCAAACTTAAAACATATTCTTTTTATAAGTTGTTTCATTTGGTTTATTGAAAAATTAATATTGGTTTATTGGAAACTAATATTTGTTTCATTTTCAGAAATGGCAACCAACATAAATGTAACCCAAGCTGTGGCTAATGAAAATCAGGTCGTGGGATCTGCTATGGCTCAAAGACCAAGTTCTGACTTTGGCTAAAGTGCCAAGTCATATTGTGAGCCACCTATGGCTTTTGCTCCGATTAAACATGGTGAAAAATCGAAGAAATTCAATGGCTTGAATTTCAAGAGGTAACAGTAGAAAATGTTGTTTTATCTGACCACCTTGAATTTTGCGAGATTCTTGACTGAAAGTGCTCCAAAACTCCAAGATGGTGAAAGAGATGTTCGAGCTGTTAGTACACGATGCTTGGAAACATTTGAATTTTTTATGCCGAAACTATATCAAGAACAGTTTAGCAGATTCACTAGACAGTGTGTATAGTATTATGAAAACTACTAAGGAGTTGTGGGAGTTTTTGGATCGAAAATATAAAATTGAGGATGTCGATGCTAAAAAGTTCATTGTCGGCATATTCTTAGATTACAAGATGGTGGATTCCAAAACAGTAATCAGTCAAGTGCAAGAATTCTAAGTGATTCTTCACGAAATTCATGCCGAATGGATGATTTTGAGTGAAACTTTCCAAATGATTGCAATTATTGAAAAATTGCCCCCTGCGTGGAAAGATTTCAAGAATTATCTGAAACACAAATGAAAGGAAATAAACGTTGAAGAACTAATTGTTAGACTTTAAATTAAAGAAGACAACAAGAGGTCTGAGAAGATGTGGTTCAATCCTGGTGTTGTTAAAGCTAATGTTGCGGAGCATGGTCAAATCAGTAAAACCTACAAAAATAAGCATGGGTCATTCGGTGGCAAAAGGACCAAGTTAGGACTAAATGTGGAATTTCTAAAAAGAAGTTTAAAGAAAAATGCTTCAATTGTAACAAAGTGGGTCACAAATCTTCGGAATGCAAATTGTCAAAGAAGAAGAAAGAATCAAATGTGGTTGATTACATGGCACGTGATGTGTCGGAGATGAGTCTTGCAGCAATCATTTTTGAAGTGAATATGGTGGTTCAAACCCAAAAGAGTGGTGGATTGACACCGGTGCTACGAGGCATGTGTGCTTTGATAAAGAGTTGTTTATAGCTTTCGAAGCAATTGAAAATGGAGAGAAGTTGTTCATGGGAAATTCAGAAACTTCTAAAATCAAAGGACAAGGTAACATGGTTCTAAAGATGACTTTGGGAAAAGAGCTGACTCTTAACAATGTATTGTATGTGCCGAAAATTCGCAAGACCCTAGTGTCTGGGTCGCTTTTAAATAAGCATGATTTTCGTATTGTATTTGAGTCGGACAAAATTATTTTGTCAAAAAGTGAAATGTTTGTCGGAAAATGTTATATTTCCGATGGTATGTTTAAATTGAATGTAATGGTTGTTATGCAAAAAATGAATAAAGTAAACTTTTCTGCTGAGTCTTCCAACTTGTGGCATGGTAGATTATGACATGTTAACTATGATACTTTATATAAACTAGTTAACTTGAATTGCATACCCGAGTTCCACATTGATTCCAAATATAAGTGTGAAACTTGTGTTGACGTAAAATTGACAATGTCATCCTTTAGATCAATTAAACGGAACACAAAACCACTAGATTTAATTTACAGCGATATATATGATTTAAAATTTGTGCAAACAAGAGGTGGCAACAAGTATTTCATTACTTTTGTTGACGATAGCACAAAATACTGTTATGTGTATTTTCTTAAAAGTAAGGATGAACTAATAGAGAAATTTATTCTCTATAAGAATGAAATTGAAAATCAAATTAACAAGAAAATTAAGGTGTTGGGAAGTGATAGAGGTAATGAGTATGAAGCACCGTTTGCTGAATTCTGTACACAACACGAAATCATACATGAAACCACCGCAATAAAATGGTGTTACTGAAAGAACAAATCGTAAAAATGGGTCCATGTGGCTGACTTTGAAACTAAATTTGAGTGGGACCCGATTGTTCATTTTGGAATATGAAAGTTGATTTGTGTTCTCCTCCGTGAGAATATCGAAATCATATATTTACTTACAAAAAATGATGTTCGGGTGAACGAGAAATTGAAACTCAAAGTGTGCTACTTAAAATGAGTTTATGTTGGTGGGATAATTAGAAACGTGTTTGTCCCACATAGGAAGTGGATGAAAATAAAAATCACTTTAAATATGGTTGTACTTTAGAATTGTGTAATCATGTGTAGTATAGAGACTCTCTCCACGTGCGCTCGCAGGGGGGTGCAAATCATGGACCGAAATAGGCTTCGAACATTGAACTTATGTGATGGTGCGACCTACGTACACGAATGTCGAACCGAAAGGCGCAAAATTGGCATCTTAGGAGTGTCCACGTTTTGTTACATTATTATTTTTCAACTGACTTTTCATTTTCTGAAACTGTTGAAACTTCTAAAACTCATGTAGTAATTGTCATAATATGAATGACAAGTTATAAGATCCAAATCTTTATATATATCTTTATTTTTCCAATTTTCAACACACAAATTTCATCTGAAAATTCATCTGCATACAATTCGAGTTTGTCTTCGTTTTCAATTTCTATTTCAGTCTTTGTGGTGATATTGTTCGGGCACTAACTCAGTTCGTCGGAGTAAAATATGTTATACTCAGATTCTAATGTTCTGCTGTTGTATATTGGGAAGCAGACGCTTAAATTATACTTCAAGCACGTGTGGTGAGGGGGGAATCTGTTTTAAGGAAATTGTGTGTAACACAAGCCTCAGGTAAAAAGTTTATTATTGTTTCTTCATTAATTTTTAATGTGATTAACAAATCATTGGATTTGTTATATATATAATTTAATATATTATAATACGTAAACCAGTATGTGTAAATACGGTATTTAAGCCTAATACAAATACGATATTTAAACTGCAAATTCGATATCCATTCTGCATATTCGGTATCAAGCGTCAATCCAATATCCATTCTGCATATACAATGTCTAAACCGTAAATCTGTTATCCAGTGTGTAAAACCATTATCTAAGTACTTGAAACACTTTTATAGCAGTTTCTTTATTATTTTACCTTATATGATTAACAATAAAGAAACTACAACATACCTTTGCAACCTTCGTAAGCACAGTAACAAGTAAGGAAATTGTCGAAACTGATCAATCACAAACCCCAATTGTACCTACATTTGAAACAAATTGATACAACTGTCTTGGATAGATTATACAAATTCCTAAAACAAACCTAATATTTGTTTAGTTAATGCTTCCATGAGCTAGAAAGGAGATGATTTCCAAATCGGAAGGTCAATAAATTACTGCTTCAATCTTTATTCTTGGGCACTACACAATGCTTTGCTACATCGCACAAATTCGAGATGTCTTGAATTATTGCCTCCTATGCTTCAGCCTATCAATTGAAAAAAGAAAATTCCCATAAATGTGGTGAAATATTGCACATTGAAACCCTAGAGAGGGTGTAAATCGAGTAATACCTAAGAGAAGAGCTCATCAACGAGTTGCCAGTGGGTAGAGATCAATGTGGACTATGTCGTCGGTAAATTTGAACTATGGATCCATCAATTTTTATTTTTATAAGTTGAAAATTTGAAAGAGACCATTTTGCCCTCGATTTTATTGGTAAAAAAAGTCAGATTTTTATTTTTGGGTTAACTAACAGTCCTGTCCATTTGTCCTTTTGCTACAACGAAATGAAAGATTTGGGACGATATATGGTACAAAAGAAAGATTTTAGTAAAATCTATGACAAAATGAAAAGATTTGAGATTTTTAGAATTTGGGTATGACCCAAATTTCTTGTTGAAGTAATTGTAAAATTTTAATTGAAGTGCACGTTAAGAAGAATTCAGTTTAGAATGATATTGGAGTCCTAAGTCAAATTGAAACTCTATTTTGGAAGTTCATTGGGAGTTGAAAATTGGTATTGAATTTGAAGAAGAGTTCGGGATTGAGAAAATAATTTAGGAACAACAAATAAATAAATTATGGACAGAACACCCAGCGCCGCAGCGTGCCAGACATGGGCGCTGCGGCGCCTCCTGACCTGTTTATAACTGAACTTATTTATAAGTAAATTTTTAAAGCTTAGGCAAATAGGCAATTACTCAACACTTTTTAATATGTTAAAACAAATCTCTTTTAAAAAGATTTACAGTAATATTTAATCGGGACATATGAGCTTTAAGAGCATGTTGAGACTTGGGTTTGAGCAAGATTCCAGTTTTGTGTTTTGAGTGTCAATTTTAAGATTGTTGAAAATATGTTTTTTTGACATTTTGAAAAAATATATTAAAAATACCCAAAACGCGTTTCGAAAATTTTGGCTTGATTATAACTGAAAACATTCAAAATAAGAAATTTGTCATTTTGAGTTTATTTGTAAATTTTTAACTTGTTTTCAAAAATGCGTTATTACTATTTTGGAAAATCGAAAATAGAAAACGGTTTGAAAACGATAAAGACCCTCAATCATTGAAGAATAAACTCCTTTTACTGTTTGTTTTAATAATATTTATTTTTATTTAATATATCCTTAATATCTCAAGGCATAACTTTGCCGTGTGATTCTTCTTGCTACAAATTTGATAGGCATATGGGTCAAAGCTTAGATCATTAGCCCAGGTAGGTACTCGGACAATATTGTTTGGGACATCCCAACTCTCGGGACACATCCCAACTGACAAAGAATGAGACTCTTCAATATTGACAGATGAGAGGTCGCGGGTTCGATTCATGAGGCTAATGGAAGGCAGATTTTCTCTTAGAAGGCAAGATTTATCCTGAAAGGCATGAGTTCTCCTGGAAGGCACAACATGAGTTTGACTCGCTAGACACTTTGACAATTCAGTTGGGAGGGCTCTTGGACCCTGACTAGTTTGGAGCACATCCCGCGATTTTCTTGGTCTGTGTGATGAGGGCCTGGATCACAATCCCAGAATTAGTCGCCGAAGGTGGACACTTGAGTATCAAAAAAAAAAAAGATTGGTGCGCTGTGGTGGCTGCCATTGGCGGTTGTTCTTTTTCCCTTTCTTTCCTCCATCGGGTTTATTTGCAATCATAGCAAAGTTATTATGGTCAACTTGTACACATCGCTGTTGAGTTTCAAGAAGGGCCTCAAATACAAAAAACTCAGATTGAAAGTCAGTAAGGGATAGAGACTTCTCACGTTGTGCAAAATAGCAGTTAAGAGATAAAAGGTGTGTAGGCAATGCTAAGACCTCCAAGAATGTGGGAGATTAAGTCTTCCTCTTCAACTGGCTTGCCTACAGCCTCCAATTGATCTGCAATATTTTTTGCACTTTCAATAAATTCTAAGCAGTTTTTACTACTTTTTGCAAGCCTTTCAGTTGGCGTTTCAATTGATTGACATTAGAGGTTGAGGGAGACGTAAACCGATTTGCTAGAGCAAGCCATGCTAGTCGAGCGACCCTCATGCCATAGACCATAGAGAGAACCTTCTCTGATATGGTAGACTTCATCCAAACCAAGACAAACTGACAAGTCAGGACTAGTTTCACGAGTGTCTTTACCTGGAGTAGGAGGTAAAAAACTCTTCTAGGCACGGTTCTGTACCATCCACGATGCCGAGAAGATCATGAATACTAAGAACACCTTCAATTTGAGAGGACCAGTTCAAGTAAGAGTCAGGCAGGTCCCTCAAGTCTCATAGAAACAAACTGTACTAGGTTGTTTGGTGGAACAAAATTTGCAGAGGAAGACGACATAGTTTTAACAGAATTGGGCTTAAGCAAATCACGCTCTGATACCAAGAAAGAATTGCAGGAGAAAGGTTTGGTCGATGTACCAAAACTATTGTATAGCATGTATTACAACTAGATAGAAATTATGGAGACAGACAATTCGTATCTTACAACTAGATAGATCTATAGACCAAATATAGAACCTAAGCTATCATAGAAAGATTAATAAAGAGGAAAAGATATCAGACATCTATAGGAATAATGCTGGAATTCCTATCTTGGCTCATCAGTCGCTGCACAATTAGTGTGAGTTGCAGAATTAGGGGGATCTCATATGTCTGCCTTAACAACTTTAACAATACATCTACCTTGACATATACAACGTTCTTTCATAATATATTTTTCATTAGTGTGATGAGTCGATCATCTCTCATCCCTCATCTTTCTAATCCTTATGAAAAAGCAAGAAGAAAGTTCTTGGTAATTGCTCAATTTATGGTTGCATTTTTAATCTTTAATAACAATGACAATTACACTAACAGAACGAGTAATTCGCGTCTCTCGTTGATCAACTTGAAACAAGTTACAAGACATGGAATTGAGTTTCTGTCGGTAAAATTGAGTTTTACTGATAATGAAATGAGAAGGGAAGCAAAAAATTATGAGTGAGTCTTTAATTTTTAATTATAAGCTTGCGTTAATCAATGACTCAATCATATAGACTGTAAAATTTAGAAAGTTGAAAGAGAGGTCATGTAGTTTACAGGCAAATAATTCAAATCAATGTCACTTTCTGTATATTCAATTCTTATTCTCTTTTATAAATGGTTGCTTTCTTGAATTACTTTATTAGATGGTTTGCAGTGGGGAAAAAAGTGTTTAAAGAAAAATAATTAAAACTTTTAATAAAGTTAAACATTACAATAAAGAAATATCAGACTTTTCTGGAGTTGTGAGAAGAAAACAAAACTAAAGACAGAAAGTGCACGTCAGAATTAGTAGTAGTAAGGCTGTGATGCTTTTGGGGTATGGTTTTTTTTGTTGAGGGTGGATGATTATACAGGGCTTTCTTCTCATCCACATCTCTCTCTATATCTATATATCTCTCTCACGCACACCATACACACTCTGAAGAAGATGGTTTTTATGTATTTGTTGTTATATGCATGTTTATAAGTGCTTGATTTTCTAAGCTTTTTGGCAACAAAAAGGTGAAAAACCATTGAGGGAAAATAGTGGGTTTTGTTTTTGGAAGAAACAAGAGTTGTCTCCTGGGGTGATGCCAAAGAGGGAAGAAGAAGAAGCCATAATCAAGAAGCAAAATTAGTGCTTATTCACCTGATTTTCTATCTCACTTTGTCCAGTTTTAACCAACTTTAGCCTTTTTTTAGGTGTGTAGTTTTGTCTTTAAACTCAAATATCCTGGCTTTACATTCAAGAAAAATTTAAGATCTGTGGCCTCAACCACTTAGATTTTTACCCTTTTGCTGATGTTTGCTTGCAGTGTGAAAAAGAAAAGAAAAGAGAGAGATGATGAAAGGTTTAGCATTCCAACAATCACATCCCCTCGTTGAAGAAAATATGTCGAATTTGACTTCTGCCTCTGGAGAAGCCAGCGTTTCTTCTTCGACTAACAAAACTGATAATGGTGTCATGTACCCACCTCAGTATTTTCCTCCAGCAAATGATCAGTCTCAGCCTCAACTCGTGAAGAAAAAGAGAAATCAACCAGGGAATCCAGGTAATTAGTTAGTTGATTATTTTGTCAATAAGTAACTTTTTTGGGGGCAAATTGAAAATCTTGGTGGTTTTGGACCAGATCCTGGTGCAGAAGTGATAGCTTTATCACCAAGAACTCTCCTGGCAACCAACAGATTTGTGTGTGAAATTTGCAACAAAGGGTTTCAAAGAGATCAGAATCTTCAACTTCACAGAAGAGGGCACAATTTGCCATGGAAGCTTAAGCAGAGAACAAGCAAAGAAGTGAGGAAGAAAGTATATATTTGCCCAGAAACTACTTGTGTACACCATGATCCATCAAGGGCACTTGGGGACCTAACAGGGATCAAGAAGCACTTTTGTAGAAAACACGGGGAGAAGAAATGGAAATGTGAGAAATGTTCAAAGAAATATGCAGTTCAATCTGATTGGAAAGCCCACTCCAAAACCTGTGGCACTAGGGAGTACAGATGTGACTGTGGATCACTTTTCTCAAGGTATAACATAAATCACTTCATTCTAGCTTGAGATGGTGGGGTGGGAGGTGAAGATGTATACAATATATATATAGAAATGATCAGAAGGGACATTCTTGAAATTATCTTGTTAGGGGCTAGTTGTATGGTGAAGACTCAAATTTCAAAACATGTGAAAGAGTTTATATTTATTCATTTTTAATTATATAATTCAAACTCAGTAGAGATGCTTGTTTAAGAAATTCTAAATGGAAATAGCTAATAAGAATCTATGTGTGTGCTGATTAAGCCTTGTACTCGGTATACGGCTCGTCTATTAGGATCCATTTTTTAAGATTTGAAGAAGTTTTAGATGCTGTGTATTGAGTTTATTTCTCGATTTCTTCATTATGTATGCTAATTTTTGTTCTTGATTTTTCAGGAGAGACAGTTTTATGACTCACAGAACCTTTTGTGATGCTCTAGCAGAAGAGAGAGCAAAAACAATAACTAGAAACAACACCCCAGTTCTCACATCTCAAGCAAGTTTTTCAACATCCCATATAAACCTTCAAGTTTCACGACAATTCAATGCCCATAATTTCCCATTCCCAATAAAGAAAGAGCAACAAAATTTCAGTTCTAGACCTGAGATTCCACCATGGCTAGCTTCTTGTCCACCAGCACTGGGATCTGGACCCACTCCTGGCTCTGGCCCACCACTCATTGACCTCACCCCATCAATCCTCAACCCTAGATTAGATCAAGAATTTTCTCGGGATGAACTACTATTTTCTCAGAATCAAAACCCTAACCCTAGTTGTGGCCATGGACCCTCAAGGACCCCAACCCTACTACCCTATAACCCAGCAGCATCTCCTCATATTTCAGCCACTGCATTGCTACAGAAAGCTACACAAATGGGTGCAAAATCTAGCCCATGTCCATCACTGGCAGCCATGCTTATTAGACCCCACCAGGATCACATGTCCGCTGCAGATTCTGTTCACAGTACAGCTGGTTTTGGTCTAAACTTGTCCTCATGTGAGAAAATGGCCAGTGGGTTCATCGATGGCTTGGCTTTATATGGGAATAAAGCTGCAGTGAAAGGTAGTACAGACACAGGTGCACCAGCAGCAGGTGATAGTGGTGCAAGTGGACCTTCTTTGCTTCATGACATGATGATGAACAATCCTGGATTTGAAGGATCAACTTTTGAAGATGCATTTGGTGGGATCTTCAGTTCTTTAAAGAAAGATGATATTTTTCATGCAGCCCAAAATCAGTTTAGCACAAGTGAAGGTGGTGGAATTGATGGAACTACAAGGGATTTCTTGGGATTAAGGCCTATTTCTCATAGTGACATTTTGAGTATTACTGGCCTTGATCATAACTGCATCAAGACTTCTTATGAGGATCGAAACGAAATAGAAAACCCGAAATCTTGGCAAGGTTAGGACAGTTTAAAAATCTTGACACCCTAATATACCTAATAAATGCTTTATGGTGTAGTCTTTTTACTAAATGGCTGTATTTCTTATTAATCTTTAATAATGAGAGAAACTAAAGGGGGACTCCTGCTCATTTTGGAAAATCACTTTTTTTTGGAGTTACTTATTGCTTATAGTTACGTTCATTAATGCTACGGACCCCACCTATATATCTGTGTGCGCGCTCACGCGCGTCTTTCTTTGCACTCTTTTCTATATTGATTCCATAAATTTGGAAAGCATACACACTATGATGTATAAAGAGAATCAATCCATTCCAAGTCTATTTCAAGAAGTAAATTGTGCATATAAAGTTGTATATGTAAAGACTGATAAAGAGTTCCTTTGTAAAAGTCTTGAGCAAAAATTATACATAGCAGGGAATGTTTTTATTTGACTCTTACAATTTATTAATGTTTTCTTTATTTTATATATACGCATACTCTTTGAAGAACAAATCCTATTTATTTTGTCCTCATAGGTTATTGACTTTGTCTTATGCCGGCATCTATGATTTACATATATGGCATATCGTTGAGAGGAAATTGAGAAATTGTTTGATATAGAAATGAATATATGGGTTCACATAGGGAATAACAATACTAAATGTGACTTGTTTTTCATTGGGGTCCCACATTGGCCGACTCGACAGTCGATTATATCTATTGAATTGGAATGTTAATATC
Source organism: Fraxinus quadrangulata (assembly GCA_903798255.1). Lineage (NCBI taxonomy): Eukaryota > Viridiplantae > Streptophyta > Magnoliopsida > Lamiales > Oleaceae > Fraxinus > Fraxinus quadrangulata. Next base: position 616 of record CAIGRB010053561.1, on the reverse strand, counting down.
AAGCAACCTCTTCTTGGACCAGGTTTGAACTCGGTCCACTAACTTATCTAGGCCCATTTTCCTCTCTATACGGGTGTGAACTCATTTCACTCAAGATATGTATTCTAAACCCTCGTCAAATCTCTTTCAACATCTCTTGCACTCAATCTCTCTCAATCAACCTTGACTTGACTTTGAAGTGCAAACCATCATCAAACATTTTTCTCGACGAATGACCTTTACATCCTAATGGTATGTTCTAACGTATAGATTATGCCTACGTGAAAATGAGGTGACCGTGATTCTATTGGCAATGTGCTTTTTGGATTTTGAAGTGAACAAATCATTTTATATTTCTGGACTCGAGTCCAAATTGTAAAGGATAACCTAACTCTAATAGGGCGCACATCCTATGGCCCTATGATATATAAGCAGTGAAAAGGTGAGGGATATGGGAAAAAAAAAAAACGCATAGGATTCTTGAATGGACAAAATCCTGAAAATGGGGTGCAATTGTGGACATTAACATGGTATATGATATTTGTTGTTTATTTGCAATACAAAAAGAGAGAGATGCTGTATGACACCTGATGTGGGTGCAAGTGGGATTCAATCCCGAGGATGGATCAAGCCCGTC
>CAIGRB010053557.1:0-16512 GCA_903798255.1 Fraxinus quadrangulata | reverse complement strand
TTTTTCATATATTAATTACATTAATATTTTGCATTAAAACGTCATTGTTGCATTTAGTTAGTAATTTTAGTTTAAATTGCATGTTACTCTTAGTTTAATCATAAAATCTGAAAAACTCTTCTCAATTTTGATAGATTCGGTTAACGTCGATATAATAAAAATCAAGTCAAATCAATCCTCGTGGGAACGATACTCGAAATTCTAGGATTTCCACTTTATTACTTGTCAACGAACCGTGCACTTGTGGTAAATTAAATTCGAAACATATTTTTCGTGAACAAACTTCTTCATCAACGGTGTACTCTTGAATAATATCTCCTTCATAGAGAAACACCTCTTCGCCGCCATGAATCTCCTCGTCTTGTGGAGATGGAGTGTTCATCTTTTCCTCGGACTACCGAGGAAAATTATAGGAGAAAGATTTATCGAGAATTTGAGGTTTGAACCATGCTATATGTACCACCATGATAAATTTGTTGACCGCCATCGTACACGATACAATGGGGTTTTGTTCATTGGGTTTTGCACTGTCAGTCCATACGCCCCCCACTTGGCTGGACATGCAAAACCCTTGTTCATTTGGCTTGTATTGATTTTAGCAGGAATCAGAGTTAATTTAAGAAATAGTCACTAAAATTAAGTGGTCAAATTGACCATTAAAACATTGGTGTCCATTTATTTGTTAAAATTAAATAATATTATATAATTGGTCACTTTTTTAATAGACTCAAATACAATATTATGTGTTGAAATTGCATATTCTAAATAAGATAATCGAAGAAAAAAGTCAATTCACTAGTAAAATAATTCCAAATCGCTCATTTTAACTGTTAGCTTTATACAATAAAAATGTTTCCATGAAAGTAACATAGGAGGCCGGCTATGAACTAGGATAGCCATCTCCATCCTCGACCCTCCATTTACCGCACTGTTTATTTATTCTTATTTTTTAAGTACGATTAAAATTTTAAAATATATAAAAAATGAATAATTGAGGTAGGATCGAGGAATTTGGCGTCGGGAGGAACATAAGAAGTAAACAATTTCTTATCGGGATATTTGCCATCCCTAGCCGGGTAGTAGGAATCGTTTGATTTAACAATCATTATTCTGCGTGAAAATTTAAGAGTTTTTAACTCAGATATAGCGTAGTATAATTAGATTGATGAGCGGGCATTGCTTAACTTTATTTACTCAATTTTCAATTCTTTAAAATCAAGCACTCTACTCTTAATTATTCACATTATTAATAATTGTCGAAAATGATCTCTTACCAATAGTGGGTTTGAGTTATATTGCCCACCGTTCACATCAATTTACAAATTTTGACAATTCAACATTGAATTATAAAAAATTGTAGGTTAGCCCCCCGGGGCACATCCAAGTTGGCAAAGGACGGGTATTGTTGGGCTTACAACCCCAGGATGGGGNGGTGGGGAGTTCGAATTCTGGATGGAGCTGCTGAGTGATATAATACTCATTTGTGGGTGGAGCAGATTGGTGATGTAATATTCATGGAGGAAGGTTTCCTTGGGGCCAAGAGTATAAAGAGTGCACGGACCCTGATCAACTTGGGCATATACCGCGATTTACCTCCGCCCATTGCTGATGGGCCGGTGATTGGTGGTCCAGTACAGAGTTCGGCGTAAGTTGGGATACCTGGATATCAAAAAAAAAAAAAAAAATTGTAGGTTAACATCTTTGCCAAGTCAATGTTGGACATATTTTATTCTAGGAAATCATTTCTATAATTGATAATTATTTGAATTTGTTTATTTTACTCTATAAAATGGAAATGCTTGGAAGGGAAGGTGACTTGGGCTCGCCAGACAAAAATGGTATCTGCAATTTTTTTAATTAATATTTAAAATTATTTCATGAAGAAAATGTGTAATTAAAACGCTGACAAAAACATTTTATTCAAGAGCAAAGTTCAAAAAAATTCTACAGGCGCAAATCTTGAACCCGAATGAACAATTTCTGTGAAAGACGTATTCCTATTAGAAATTATCAATTGCATTTTCTGTCGACCCAACTGAAAATCACTCCACTCAAATCACTTCGAACGAGCCTCAATTGGGTTATAAATTCAGCGCTTGTTCGAATTGAATTCATCAAGGCTGAAAAAAGATGTTAATGTTGTAATCTCCTATGAAGATCGATTTCATCTACTTCATCCTATTAGCAATCTCTCTTTTTATTGTTCAGTTTTCTCCTGTATCAGCTATCAGGTACAAGGGGAAAAAAAGAAGAAGATCAAATCCGTGTTTTATTTCTAATTTTAATTAGATTGAATTATAACTCTGCGACAAGATTTATTTTCGGCGTGTTAGTTTGATAAACATTTGAGTTATTTTCGTTTCTGGATTAATGTTCCTAATTTCATATGCAATTCTATATTGATAGTCTAGTATTTTGTTTGGGAGTTTCTTGAATTTCTTGTTTTCTATTCATTGGCCGCCCATTATTTTTCTTTTATTCTTAATGCAATCGTAAACACGTTTCTGGTTTTATTATGGAAGATTTTGTTCTCTTTTTCTTTGGTTTTAGATGGTTAGATTTAGTGGCAGTGGACTTGATTTTGTATTTTACACATTCTAATATGAATGTCAGGAAGGATGTGAGTATGCATACAAAACATAATTGCAGAACCACTGTTCAAGGGAGGTTCTTGCTCACTGACGATAACGGTGTGTAATTTTCTTGAAGTTCAAATTTTGATGTTTCTGCCAAAAATTATGAGATTTTAGTCAGGTATATAGCCATCTAAATACTAGTGGTTGTACTATTTGAATTCTACTTTTTTGAGAGGCTATCACGTAGTACACCTTAATATCCACGGCTAATGATAGAATTAATTAGAGTTGCGTGTGAAGAGCCAGTAATGATGGATGGGAACTGTCCAGAGCTTTGAAGTAATCACACGACCACATTATTTATGCACTTCATGATATATCATGTTTTTTCCTCACCACCTTGTGGCATGTATTCATGATTATATGGAAAAAGACTTTCCGGGAACTAGCCACATTCTTTTTATGCAAAGGAAGCTTCATCTCTAGAATTGTATTTGATGAATTGGATATTGGCTCTGCCTGCAGACAAATGAATCTAGAATTATCAAGGAAGGCAATAGGAAGAGGTCTTTTGCAAGAATGTCAGATCATAAAGAAGCTATAATTTCTCATTTATGTCTGCCATGCCTCTTTTCTGGATCTACACCCAGGAGCTTTATGTTCTAAACAATGTCATGTTTGACCTAGGCACTTTCAGAAAAGTCAATATTTAACATTAAGATTGTTTTTGTTACTTTGCTGAGTCAGCTATGGTAAGTAGCTGAGATTTCTAATTTTTTGATGTTTAGAAAATGATTTAGAGAAATATAGAGACGTATTGGATCTATAAAATACTTGGCCCTAGTCTTCCTGTCATATTAGCATGATAGCTCCTTTAACAAGCTATACAGCATCCAGTTAAGTAGAACTATCATGTGATATCTCATTGCATCTAATGTGAAGTTAAATTTGTAGTGTACTTTGTACACTGTACAATTGTCATGTAGTTCCTTTCTTTGCTGTTATTGGACTTCCAGTGACAATTTTACTTTCTGCATTAGGAAATCAGGAGTGCAGCCAAAATTATGTTTCCTGAAAGGTCTGTGGAAAATAGGGAGTTTTGTGGTATAGGATGCTGGCTTGGATTGTAATGTACCGAATTGAAGGGGTCTCAACTCATTGAGTCTTAAATAATGAGAAGAAATGTGGAAAGTCATAGAGTTAGGACATCCACATTCCCTCTCGACCCTGATGATGTCTTATTCTTGTAGGTCATGTTTGTGATTCTTTTTCAGTTGACCCACTCTCTCATTGCTGCCCGAGAGAGGGAGATCAATTCTCTTGTCAGTAAGTTATCTCTATCAAGTTCTTTTATAAGTTTCCCCATTTTAATTTCTCTCTGTTAGAAAATATGTCAGTGTTAGGGGAATATTTGTACAACGTATTGATTGCAGCTCCACTCTCCCCCCAACCCTCCATTGTAATTGCAGAGGGTGCAATCTTGTTTCTCACTGTTGCAACTCATATGAATTTTGCGTTTCGTGCTGCTTGAATCCATTTAGGGTAATTCATTCCCTTATTCTGTTTCCCCTTTACCTTTCTTAATACTGTTCTTCAAATTGTAAGTTACAGCGCTACTTGTTGTACAGACACTAAAAGAACTGGCGTTAAAGGTTAAAATAGCAAAGCCTTTGACTGCAGGTAAATTTTTTCAATATTCTATTGACAGAAGATATAAATTTATGATATTACTTATTTGGTGCCTATATTGTGATTTTATATTGATTGGATTGTTTTATCTAAAATATCTGTATTCAATTTAAATTAATCTCATCTTCGGTGGCCATTGGTTTGAAATCAGCTTGTTTCTGCCATTTATGGCAGGTTATTGAGTTAATCGGCAGTAAAGTCTTTATAAGATTATTGTAGTTGTTGCTGGTATGAGGATTGATAAACTTATTAACTACAGAAAAAAGCTAATCCTACATTTATTTGAAGAAATCAATTAAAAAGGATTGAATAGTGAATTTGAAGAATTCACAAATGAACTAATGAGTAACATAAACAAATAAAGAACGCCAGAGCATGTGATTTTACCATGTCTAATCCCATCCAATCCCTTCAATTATGCTATTTGAAAATTATAACCCATGTGATTGCTGAATAGCCCTTAATTCTTTTTGTACTCTCTCTCTCCAGTTATATTAAACTTACTTACATATACTAATCTAGTATATCTATGTGTGAATTTCAGTATAAGAAACACGTTAAATTATGTGGTAATTGCAAACAAACTAGACAAATAATAGAAGTATGTCTATATCTCCTCTGCAAATTTTTGGTATTCATTATAATGACCAAACACCTAAATCACCTTTCGGCCTCGTATGATTCTCGAATCAATTAAACTGGACAACTAACAGAAGCATGTCTACATCTCCTATGCAAATTTTGGTATTCATTATAATGAGCTAAACACATAAATCACCTCTCGGCCTCATATGATTCTCGAATCAATTAAATGTTGAATTGGAATAATGAACACTCAATGTGAAATCATAAACTTTGAATAACACAAAAAAATCTGAAATTGAATCTTCATAGATAAGCTACATCATGGCCCTAGTATTGAGAAAGTTCATGATAAAACTATGAAATCCATGAACTTAGTCATAAACATTCAAGCAGAAGATAGAGAAGATAAAGAAAAAGGGTAGGAAGACGAATCAATTGATTTGGACTCGAAGACCTTACATTCTCTCGCTGCTTCTTCTTCTTCAATTCGTCTCAAAGGTCTATCGTGAGTTGTTCGAAGTCTAAGAATGTCTAAGAGGGGTCTCCCTTTTGTATCTAAGTTGGAAGATATTTGGACCTAAGGGTTGTAAACTCTTTTCACATCTGAAAAGTATCCAAAATGACCCTGGAATATGAAATATAGCAAAACAGATCCATATTCTCATCCACCCGCTTGCTATGTTTAGATAAGCTCGCCCGGGTGAGCAGCTTCAACAAATTTTCTCCTTTTCCGTTTGATGCTCGCTTGGGCGAGCATAGACACTTGACTAGTTTGGAGAAAAATGCCGATAAGTTTATATAGAAAAGTCCAAATTGAGAATCGTAAAATGCATTGAAATCCCGACATGATAAGATTTCCAGTGACATATTATTTGCCTAGTAAAAGTTCCTGCCTCACGTCTTGGGACTTTAAATTGTCCCCATGTTGTGACGTACAACCTTCTTCTTTGAACCTCTTTTTTTTTTTTTTGGCAAATGTGTCTTCTAAGCTTGAAGGTGTTAACCTCCTTTTGGAAAATATATAAATGGTTTATATATATGAATAGCAGTGGTTGCCAATGAATGTGTGGATAATAATGAGTAGTAGTTGGAAATTAATTTTTGACTTTGACTGAATTTATAAACCATTTATAAGCTTCTCTCCAAACGGAGGCTCAGTAACAAAAGAAACAAGTAAAATCAGTAGAAATGCTACTCAAAATGACTAAAACAAGTAAAGTGATTGATAAAAAAGTTACACATATCATTAGCCATTGTAAGCCTCCACAAAAAATTATTCTTATGATCGCATGCATTGCTGTGCAGATTAACGACTTGGTTCTTTTTTTGACAGGAACCTATACAAGTGTTTTTGACTTTTGCAGTGGGAGGTGTCGCCATAATTCTGAGAGTGTGGTATGTTTTCTTCCTTCTGCTGTCATTTACCATGTGGTCAACCCCATTCAAAGACACATAAAGCTAAGAGCTTACTTTATTTGCCAATATTACATATTCATTAATGGCCATAATGGGGCTATAACTGGGAGTTTGGAACATATTGAACCATTTATTATAGTTTTTATGATATTGATTCCTAGAGTCTTGGAGTAGTTTGTGGATTTTTTTATTTCTTCTTTTTTTTGGTTCTTTAATTTCCTTTCTATTTATAACAAGTAAATTTTGCTATTACCTCTTTATTTTATTTAAGTGCCAAATTTGAATCAATTATATGTGAAAGTGACATGTTCAATACATCGAGAAAAATGTCGAGCATCAAGGAACAGAAGTTTGAACTTTTGGATATTTTAGTCTCAGAAGAAGAAGCCCAATATCTTAATTTTTTTTAAACAATGTTTTCTATGGGTAAGTGTTGGATATTCAAATTTCAATAGAAATGACATTTGACTCTCCTAAAGGTCCATCCAGAGCCTTCACATTAGTTGAAAAGTTCACGTGCTATCTAAGAGTCGAAAAGTGTCTTCAGAATTTTTTTTAAAAAAAAAAAAAAGGTTCTATCTTATAAGAAGCTTAGTTTTTCTGTTGTTTGTGCCTTGAGCAGAGAAGGTTTTTGAAAATCCATGGTCTCCTTTTCTAGTGTGCTTGTGCATTTTCGCATGGCATCTATTATGTTGGAGGATGTGACATTTTTCCATGCATTTTAACACTTGTCTTTGATGCTACTGTGTGCTATAAATTTTTAGGTTCGTTATTAACTTTATGCATATTCTTATAAAATAATAATGATGAGCATGAGCTTTAGTTCTTCAGTGGGATTTCATTTGCTTGATTTTCGTAACTATATTTGTTCCTTGTGTTATGGCTTACACAGAGGCATTTGACATGCTTATTTAACATTCAGGTTCATGAAAATGCTTATATCAGTGATTTTCATCATTGTTTTTCCCTACCATCTAATTCTTCAGGTCAGTTTCACGGATTTTTTTATTTTTTTTTTAGGATTTTGTTAATTTGTGGGGTCTAAAAAATTGATTAAAATAACAATCTGATGTACTTCTTCATTGGCCATTGCTAATAAATTTGATCTCCAAGTTGGGCTCAGGCAAATAGATTTGACACTCAGCTTTTGTACTTCCTCACTGGCAATTGCTATAAATTTGATCTCTAAGTATGGCTCAAGCAAATAGATTTGACACTGAGCCTTTTTTTTTTTTTTTCTTTCTTAAAATTATTAATTTATTACGTATTGAGACAAAGTATTCATTGAGGATTTCTTAAAATCCTCAATTAAATAGAATAAAAGCAAAACACCGGGTAATAACAGTTTTGTATGTATAACAATGTCACTCGTACCTCTGCAACCAAATACTAGAAAATGTTGTCCATTCATTTACCATACATGGGTTTTTGGATTCTAATGGGTTTTAACGGAGTTGCAATCCACTAGTTTTCTTTTCCCTTCTTTATCAAGCTTTATAATTCCTTTTTGTGGATTCTCTTATTTTGAATATCATACATGATAGACATTGATCTAGAGTGTTTTCAGGTTTTGTATTTTTTTCTATATCACTAGTATCTGTGCCGCTTGAAGATCAGGGAATGATGTGGTATACAATATCTGCGCACTGTATACATCCTTTGTAACTATTATCGTTTATTTTCTTCATAAACTTCACGTTGCTAATCCTTTTTCTTGACAACCACTTTAATCTTTCAATTTTCTCACTGCTACTTGTTATGAGTGGTCCTCTGCTTGTCATATCTCTAAAATCCTTTCTTTTTTATACTGATGATCCTTGGTTGATTTCCACTATGTTCATCTTCTAAATTGCTTTCTGAAATTTTTGATATACAGCTGTGGAAATGGAGTAAATTGCATTATGTCAAAGCCACTTTGCAAAAGTTAAATTCTTTGCCCTTATAATTTGTATTGAAAGGAGTAGTTTTGCTAATTGTTTACAGGTATAAAGAAGAAGAAAATAAAGGAAGACGTACACTACACACGAGAGACCTTTTGGTCTATAGATGTGCTTGATTGTAGGGAAAGACTTTGGAAATTATATGGGCTCTAACAAAAAACCTCATTTACTTTCAGCAAATAAAGTCCAAACACACCTAACAGATCCTCCTTAGAGATTGGAATAATCGACCCTAATGCATAATAGGCTGTAAGGCAAACTTTCTTTTCCTTCATAGGCCTCACTTGGTCGCCTTGTGCAAATTGTAATTTAAGTTCTACATCTAAACTACCTGAAGATCTAGTATAACATATAGCAAACATCAGTATCAGTAGTGAAGCCCTAAAATGAAAAATTTGAGCAGTAAGTAGAATTTCTACAAGTATCAATTTTTTAACTTTTGATTGAAATGTTGTTATCTATTTCTCTTTCTTTTCTTATTCTTCTATATTGTATTCAATCACCAATTTCAACGTCACCTTAGTGTATCACTTTGAATTGGAACTGGAACTCTGTAATTGATGTGATATGATTTGTTTGGGAAAGGGAACCTGTTTGAGACATGTTTTAATTTCAGAAGACAAAATTTGTAATATTACCATTTCATCATAGGCTTCCACGTGGAACATGATATCACAACGTGGTTACTTTGATAACGACGGAAGATTACCTTATTCACACTTCACCGTGTTACTTTTTATCAATCTACCAGTACCAGTGCATGTTCCCTGCCTGTCATAGTGTATTTCCAAATTGTATTTCTTGCATGTCAGGCTATAGAGAGATTTGAACTTTTTTGTTTTGGATCATTTTAGCAACAGGGTATTCTAGTACACAAGTAGAAGTAAGACTGTCTGGCATCAACGTCGTTATTGGAAGGTGATTTATCCTAATTATAGATTTATGTTTCCTCATGTTAATAGAGATTGGATCTTAATATTTTGATCTTTTGCTTCATGTTGGACAAAAGACAAGGCGAGTCATGTGACTCAGTATGCAAGTCAAATGGACAATCTTGTGTGCCCAACAAACTCGCGTTACTTAATCAGTGTGAAATGTAAGCTTAATCTTCTGAGTTTGTTAATTTGTGGAATTCAAGCTTAATTTGATGTTTTCCATTGTTATGAGAGCTAACTAGTTTCGCTATTATAGTCTATTATATTTTCATTTTTTTAGCATCTCTTTTTAGATTTGTTTTGTCTGAATTAATTTTTCAAGCCTGTTAAGAAATCCTCATATTTTTTGGCTTTCACATGTTAGGTATTTGTGTAGTAAATGAAATGGATTCCTCTGGAACCATTGGGTTACTGAATAGTATCCATCAATGTTGTTCAATATGCCTAATAGAACTGACAGGTCATGAATTCTTAAAAATCTTAATTCTGTTATTTACAGCATTCAGAAATATATGAGTTGCAAAGGTGCCTGTTTGGAAAGCATTGGAGCTGACCAACCAGCTGAGGTTGTTGACGATGCCCCTAGACATCTGGTACACTTTCTTCCTTGTGTTTTTCAATTTAATACTGGATATGTTGTAGCATATGCTGCTTCAATTTGAGAAAACACATCAGCCATTCATGCAAGTCAAAGTATTAAGGCAAAATGTTCGTTAATGGTTTTGTAAAATCATTAATGATCCATTTCATCTAAATTTCTGTAACTCTAGAGTCATTTCTGAGAAAGTCAATGGCTAAATTTACAAATTCTATTGATTTTCATAGCCAAGTTAATTATTCTTTTAAGCACCAAAATAAAAACACAATCCGACTTCATGCATACACTATGTACAACCATACATCACACAAGCATTAAGTACCCATCCAATGACAAATAAATGAGCTCTGGTTCTTGAAAATTAGAAAATCTAACCTAGGGACACATTAAATTAGAAAATAAAGTCGAGAATAAAGTATACAATTCTATATAATCAAAACCCATCATGAGCAACATTAATCAAATTTTCAAACTAATTTAAGAACAAGAGCATGATGCCATAAAGCAGTAACATAATATTAGGACAAACAAAATCCCAAATTGTCGAAATCAACGTACTGTTTGTACATCCAATACCAACGAACTGTTTAAATAGAAAATCACCCCACACCATAGAATAAAAACACAAGGAAAAAAAAAAAAAGAAGAAACAAATGCTTGATTTAGTGTGAACAATAGCCAACAAATTAAGAAAAACAGTGGGCTGATTACAAATTTAAGCTTTCAACTCATCTGCTAGCCTTTAGAAATTGGGGAAAATTGCCTTCTTCAGGTTTGGTTAGAAGAAAATTACGGCTTCGATTACAGATTTAGTGTTTCAATTTGTCACTTGCCTTTAAAAATTGGAGAAAACCGCCTTGTTGGAGTTGGGAAGAAGGAAATCGTGGCTTTGGAATTTTGAATATTAGGGTTTGAGTTGGTAAGATTGGTTTAGAAAGTGAGGTGTGGGTTGGGTGGATTTGATGTGATTTTTATCTACTTTTTTCAATTTTTCATCTAGTAAAATCCCATTTAATCAAGGACATACATGATTTTTAAATTTTCTACATCGCCATTTTTGCTAAGATTGTTAAAAAGTTACATTTTTTAAAATGCATCTCCAAAAAGTGACATGGGGTGCAAATTCCTCTTTCCTTTTATCAATGAAATTCACACTTGGCTTCATCACATGTTAGATATTTGATAGTGACTACAATATTGAAATGGAAAAAATATTGTTTCATTCCAATATAATTTGATTCTGAACATCCATTTTCTTTATCGGTTCCATCATCATATGTTGGATATTTGATAGTGACTACAATATTCAAATGAAAAAGTATTGTTTCAGTCCAATATGTAATTTGACTTAAACCATCCATTTTCTTTATCGGTGAAATTAGCACTTGGCATTATCGCATGTTGGATATTTGATAGTAACTACAATATTTAAATGGAAAAAATATTGTAACAATATAATTTCATAATTCATATTGAACTTGAATCAAAACAAGACAACCAAATCGAATAATTGAAGCGATTGTGCTACATGCACATAATAGTATATAATGATTTGGTACACTTTCTACCTTGTGTTTTTAAATTTAATACTGGATATGTTGTAGCATATGCTGCTTCAATTTGAGAAAACACATCAGCCGTTCATGCAAGTCAAGGTATTAAAGCAAAAATGTTCATTAATGGTTTCCTAAAATCATTTATGATCCATTCATTCATCTAAATTTCTGTAACTGTAGATTCATTTCTGAGCAAGTCAATGGCTCAATTTACAGATTCTATTGATACTCATATCCAAGTTAATTTTTCTTTTAAGCACCAAAATTAATCGTTTAATGAAATTAATATTTTTTGAAGATCGTAAATGTTAGGCAAATTTGGTTCCAAAGAAATTGTCTATACGTTCTAGGACATCTTTGAATATAGTGGAAAATATATCAATAACGTCTGGTTTTAGCCGTTGAAGGAAAATGCCTCAACCACACAGCACAATTGATTAACCAGAAAGTTTGGAGACATGATTGCCCATAGCACAATAAAGTTCCTTAAGTAACGTAAGGACCTCAGTCACATGGATTTCGTTGAAAAACACTGCTAGTAGCTTCAAGAATGTTATTATATCTTGAAATGCTCATCGAAAAGAGCAACAATTGACATCTGCATGACGTAATTTTTCTTTTTTCTTTGGATATTTGGACTATTTAACCATCAACAAACTCGGCCCTTTATTATTTTTTCTTTCTTCAAACTCGATCATTTGCCTTCTCAGAATCCAGGTGCTTGCTTATACTCAAAGATGCAATCTATTCTTTCTTGTGATGGTTCACATCAGCATACGAGGAGGCTCTGCCCATGTGCCTAGAGCATTTGTAAGGTATATTTTCTTTGTCGTTTTGGAAGTCACTCATTTGCTCAAATTGAAGGGTGAGTTTGGATCAAAATTTGCATTTCATTTTTATGTCGTCGTGATCGTTTTTACTTAGATAAAAACACTTGTGATATTTGAATCTTTTTGTTTTTTTCTATGAACAAAAGGAACTAGCTTAAAAATACTTCTAAATGAACTTAACCGATTAGACTCCTTTCTTGCCTTTTTCCTCAGAGATTCACTATTTAAACCAACTAATTTATTCATGCACTGTCTTTCATTTTCTCATCTTTGTAATGGGAGAAAAGTTTAAATCAAATTTATTCGTCTAACTAAAAAGTCCACTGCTCGAGTGTGCTCTATCAAGTTACCTCTTCTAGGTTATATTGGTTTTATGATGCATAACAAGCACATTCTATTTAATTTTTTTTATTTATATTCATGATGATGACATTGTCACAGAGAAGCACGAAAATCTTAACCTCGGAAGACCTATTGATATGCAATGTTAGAAGCAGCAACCTCAATGATGAATGCTCGAGCATAGTGGTGGTTTGGTTGAATCAAGATGATTTTATCAAGTGTTCTTGATTGAAGAAAGGTTTGATGATTTCTACCTAAGTTTTTACTTAGAACAATGCTGTGTGAGAGCTGCATTTCCACTATTGATTTAAGGCAAATGGGAATGGAGAATATGTAGCCATCTTTTCTTGGACGTTACCTTTGACTGTTCTTGAAGTATACTTTTTTTCTCTTTTTCCTGATGGGACTTGGGCTCGGAGTCGTTCAAATGCTTTTCTAAACTATAAATTTTAATGGTCTGGGCTAGGGCGGTCCACAAGTACGGGTCAGACCCTCAGTGTGTCGGACCCCAACAAGGCCCGATGCAGGTTTACTTCAATTCCCTTTCAATTAAAAAAGCAGAATCAATAATTTTGTCCCCTAAAATATCCTCAATGAGTTGTCCAAGTGGCTATGGCATGTGCCTCTACAAAGGGTTACGTCTTTCATTTTGATAAAAAGAAGTTAATTGTTAAATTTAGAAGTGTGATTAAATGATACTTAAGCAATGTTCTAAAAAGTTTGTTTGGCTCGAAAATTGGGCAAAACGTCTCAGTTCGTGTTTATGCGCTTTTTTTCCAATTCCTAAACAGTTGGAATTTTTCCTTCCACTCTTTCATATTCTCTAGGGGCTCTTTTCAAATTTATTATTATTATTTTTTTTTTTTTGAAAAGTTCTTTTATTTGACTCTAATTTCTAATTTTAAAAGACTTCATATGTACAAAAGTAAAAAATGACTTTATCCAATAAAGAGTTAAATAAGATTTAAGTTACGATATTATCTACATTATGTACTTATGATTTTGTTGAAAACTTCAAAAAGCAAGTATAAAATTCCTGTAAATCTATTTAGTATGATTTGTCTAGTTGAAAATTGGAATCGTAAAAAGTAGAATAATTTTTGCATTTCAAAAACTTGAAAATTGTATAATTGATTAATTATAGGAATTATTAAATAAATATAATATTTTACAATTTTAGATTTTGTTATTTATTATTTTAATTATTAANATTCTTATTTTTAATATATTTTACAATTTTAGATTTTGTTATTTATTATTTTAATTATTAAATGACTTTTACAATGATTAAAATTTGAAATAATATTAAAAATAAGAATTTTTTTTTTTTTTTAACGCCTAGATTCGCTTAAAATCGTAAAACTTAAAATTTCATCTCCATGATTAATCACGCTTTATACTTTTTAAAACACTGTTTTGAAATACTTTAATTTTTTTTTAAAGCTGATTCAAACATGCTCGAGTTCAATGTTAAATGTAATGCAAAAATAAATAAATTTTCTCTTCCTTTAATATTTAATTGAGATGATTTAATGCCTTGTCATAACATAAGATACAAAATAAGGCCAAATTTGAGGTCATGTTTCTGGAAAAGACCAATGTTTGGTCATGCTCTCTTGCCTCTTGTAGTTCTAGTCAGACGATTGTGCTCTCTTGGCCAAATTCTATTAATCTTTCACTATTCAACCATATTTCAATACTATTTTTCTAATATTTCGTATTCATGTTATCACACTCGATAGATATATTTCTTTCACTTTGTGGATGTAAGATTAACAGTAATATTTTGTTATACGGTTTCTTTTAAATTAAATTTAAATTTGCGAAGAGACTCGATTTATTATAAAGTTCAACAAAAAGGTGTTATAAAGGCTTTGTCATATATTTATTTACTTTATTTCAAAGTACATAAATAAAAATTAGAAAAAAAAAATCTAAGCAACCAAAGTAACAAACATTAAAAATTCTTGAATACAACGAAGTAGAAAATAATATTAGAAGGACAAACAAAATTCCAAATTGTCGAAATCAACGGACTGTTTGTACATCCAACACCAACGAACTGTTTAAATAGAAAATCGCCCCACACCATAGAATAAAAACACACAAGGGAAAAAAAAAAGCCCGATTTAGAGTGAACAATAGCCAACAAATTAAGAAAAACGATGAGTTGATTACAAATTTACGTTTTCAACTCGTCTGCTAGCCTTTAGAAATTCACACTTGGCTTCGTCATGTGTTAGATATTTGATAGTGACTACAATATTCAAATGGAAAAAATATTGTTTCATTCCAATATAATTTGATTTAGACCATCCATTTTCTTTATCAGTGCAATTAGCACTGACATCATCACATGTTGGATATTTGATAGTGACTATAATATTCAAATGGAAAAGTACTGTTTCAATCCAATATATAATTTGACTTAAACCATCCATTTTCTTTATCGGTGAAATTAACACTTGACATTATCACGTGTTGAATATTTGATAGTGACTACAATATTTAAATGGAAAAAATATTGTAACAATATAATTTCATAATTCATATTGAACTTGAATCAAAACAAAACAACTAAATCGAATAATTGAAACGATTGTGCTGCATGCACATAATAGTATACATAATGATTTGGTACGCTTTCTACCTTGCGTTTTTAAATTTGAGAAAATACAACAGCCGTTCATGCAAGTCAAGGTATTAAAGCAAAAATGTTCATTAATGGTTTCCTAAAATCATTTATGATCAATTCATTCATCTTTGAATATAGTGGAAAATATATCAATAACGTCTGGTTTTAGCCGCTTAAGGAATAGGCCTCAACCACACAGCACAATTGATTAACCAGAAAGTTTTGGAGACATGATTGCCTATAGCACAATAAAGTTCCTTATGTAACGTAAGGACCTCAGTCATATGGATTTCTTTGAAAAACACTGCTAATAGCTTCAAGAATGTTATTTTATCTTGAAATGCTCATCGAAAAGAGCAACAATTGACATCTGCATGACGTAATTTTTCTTTTTTCTTTGGATATTTGGACTATTTAACTACCAGCAAACTCAACCCTTTATTATTTTTTCTTTCTTCAAACTCGATCCTTTGCCCTCTCAGAATCCAGGTGCTTGCTTATACTCAAAGATGCAATCTATTCTTTCTTGTGATGGTTCACATCAGCATACGAGGAGGCTCTGCCCATGTGCCGAGAGCATTTGTAAGGTATACTTTCTCGCCTTTTTTGTTCTTCAAGCAGACTTTTTTTTTTTTTTTTTTTTGTTGCATTGGACGGAATTTACTGCATGCATTCCCCATGGTGGTAGGTTCTGAGCAAACTTTCTCCTGATGGGACTTGGGCTCAGAGTCGTTCAAATGCTTTTCTAAACTATAAATTTTAATGGTCAGGACTAGGACGGTCCACAAGTACGGTCAGACGCTCAGTGTGTCGTACCCCAACAAAGCCCAATTCAGGTTTACTTCTACTCCCTTCCAATTTAAGGGGCAGAATCAATAATTTTGTCCCCTAAAATATCCTCAATTGAGTTGTCCAAGTGGCTATGGCATGTGCCTCTACAAAGGGTTACGTCTTTTATTTTGATAAAAAGAAGTTAATTGTTAAATTTAGAAGAGTGTTTTATTAAAAGATACTTTTAAGTAGTGTTTTAAAAAGTTCGTTTAAGGAGTACCTAGGCTCGAAAATTGGGCAAAAAGCCTCGCTTTGCGCTTTTTTTTCTAATTCTTAAATAACTGGATTTTTTCCTTTTGACTCTTTTTTATTTTATTTTTTGAAAAGTTCTTTTATTTGACTTTTTAAGATTTAAACTACGGTGTTATCTAAATTACGTATTTATGATTTTGAGTTCATTATTTTGTTGAAAACTCTGAAAGCAAGTATAAAGTTCCTATAAATCTATTAAGTGGAACTTGTCTAGTTGAAAATTGAAACCGTGAAAATAGTATAATTTTTGCGATTCAAAAATTTGAAAATTGTATAATTAACTAATTATAGGAATTATAAAAGAAATATAATATTTTACAATTTTAG
>CAIGRB010053543.1:41958-85708 GCA_903798255.1 Fraxinus quadrangulata | reverse complement strand
AAAAAAAAAATTTTTTTTTTGACGAGCCGCTCGTAAAAAACGAGCCGAGCCTGAGCCGCTCGGCACGTTTGCCATCTCTAACTCCATTCAATCTAAGTATGAGAGAAATGCAAGCTTTAGAAAATAAATGTTAATTATTATATATCCCCATAAATAGTGAAATACATACTTTAATGTGAATATTAAAATTATAACTAAATACATAAATGAAGATGAATGGTAAATACTACATAAATTAACGTGAACATTACTTAATTTATAATTTATACTAAGAAATGTATACATGACATAAATGAATATAATTTTGTTGACCCTAAAAAATGTACTTCCAGCGTGACCATTAGATCTAGAGCCTCTCACGTCTACGCAAGCCTCGTTCATACACAATTGGACAAACCATTAGCCACACATGGTGATTATGCCCAAAGAATAACGTGGCAATCGTAGCACAATTTTGGGGTGTCGATTCCACGGGGAGATGGAAAAATACTTAAGGGTTCAAAAAATTAGGGTTTTGGTGAATTGTTTGAAAATGATTTATTTTTCGAAATAAAATTTAAATATCAATGGATCAAGTAATAAAATTAAAATCAACGAGTTAAAACACTGAAGAGTCGAAATTTTCTCAACTAAATCGGATCATTCAACGTCAATTATTCATTTTTAATTACTTAATTAGAGACTTTCATCCCCGACACTCTAATTGGAAGATTTATTGTTAAAAAATAATTTAATTCAAATATAACTATAGAATCTAGATTCTCTCTAACAATTTTTCACAATTATNCTTAATTAGAGACTTTCATCCCCGACACTCTAATTGGAAGATTTATTGTTAAAAAATAATTTAATTCAAATATAACTATAGAATCTAGATTCTCTCTAACAATTTTTCACAATTATTTATTGAAATCAGATCATAAATCGATCATATATATCAAGCATAAGGCAGTAAGTAATCACACCAATAAAATAATGAAATTTAAATTCAACAAGTATTTCGATTGTTCGATAGAAAAATTATGACTAATATCTATGAAAAATCTAATAAGAGTTAAACAAATTTCAAAATAAATTAATGAAGCAAAAATCTAAACCTAGAATTGTTTAACAAGAAAAATAACAAATTATATAAACAAACGACATGAAATCACCAAATCCCCCCATTACTTCACCAAATTATTTAGTTCTTCATGGGGTTTTATAGAACCAAAAAATGAGAGAAAAGTGTATGGAGACATTTCAATATGAATTATTTTGTTAAATATTTGTAGGAATTGAAAATTGGATGAAAATCACGACTAAATTGAGTTACTTGCTTCTCATCAATAGTTAAATTTTATCAACCGAATGTCTGAACCTCAATCAATATACTTGTGTATTTTTTTTTCTTTTCATTTTTCATGTTTTCTCCATTTTTTTCAAACATCTTCTCATTTGTTTTCTATATAACTCATGTAACAAGTTTTAGACCGATGACTCCCTAGTCAGATCTCATTAGTGCAATGCCCCTTTTCTTTTAGACGTTCAATTTCTAAAACTAGCGTCTAATTTAAAATTTTCACCTCGTCTTCGTCTCATTAGGTTTTAGACAATCCACACAACATTTTCATGCACGAAATCCCTACTTATCTCAATGTTCCTTTGTAACAGCTCAAATATCTCCAAACTACTCTAAATTTGGATTATGGATTAGTACTATATATTCGATTTCACTTACTACGTTCAACTATTTTCTAAATACCGAACCACATCACTAATTCAATATATTAAACATGAGTAATGTGCATAGAGAATGTCAAGTTTCACACAAACAGGTTTTGATTAATCTAACACTGCATTATTTTCATTATTCACAGTCGATACATATTCCAATAATCACATTATAGCCGGCACAGTTATCAAACCCACACAAGCACACAAAACTAAGTTGCAATCTAATGCTAGAAAAAAATAAAAAAAATTAAATAAAAATAGCAAATTTTTTTTTTAAACACACAAAAAAAAAAAAATTTATAGACAAAATGATGAACGCATGAACGTCCACCCCTAAACTTATTTACAATATTGTCCTCAATGTTTAAATAATCAAAACTAGCAAAACTGAAAAGCATATAAAGGATATGACAAATATACAACAAGGTAAAGAAAATTGGGTTCAAAGTACTCCCCTGATCAGTATGAAGGTGGGGGATGGAAATCGATCGCATAGACTACCTGCAATTTTTTTTATATCTTAAATTCCATGATGACATAAATAAAAAATAAACCAAAAGAAAAATTCTAAAACTAATATACAGAAAAGTAAAGTGAAAAACGTACTTGGAGGACGTCAAATGTGATAAATAGGGTCTGCAAGGAAAATTTATTCCACCACAGGCACCTGTTGCCCATATGCTATTTTCAAACGCTGTCCATTCACTTTGAACACCCAACCATCGCTGGGATCTTCAATTTTGACAGCCCCATTTTCAAAAACACAATGTACTACAAAGGGGACAATCCACCTAGAACAGAGTTTACCTGGGTGCTTGTGGAGTCTAGAATCGTACAAGTACACTTTTTGATTTTGTTCAAAAGTTTTTCTCAAAATGTTTTTATCATGAAAATCTTTCATTTTCGCCTTGTAGATTCTAGAACTTTCATAAACATCATTTCTCAATTTTTTCAATTCATTCAATTGAAATTTTCTAAGATTACTGCCCTCTTCTAGATCGAAATTAAAATGTTTAATAGCCCAATAGACTCGGTGTTCAAGCTCTACAGGTAAATGATAAGGTTTTCCAAAAATGAGACGATATGGTGACATGCCTAGGGAAATCTTAAAAGACGTACGGTAAGGCCAAAGTATATTGTTCAGTCTTAAAGACCAATCTTTACGATTATGGTTCACCGTTTTCTCCAGGATTTGTTTAATTTCCATATAAGCCAGTTCTACCCATCCACAAGTTTGGGAGTGATAAGTAGTAGAAATTTTATAAATGACCCCATACTTTTTCATGAGCGTTTCAAAAGAACGGTTGCAAAAGTGTGTGCCTCTATCACTAATAATAACATGTGGTATGTCAAATCGAGATAAAACATTTCTTTCAGAAACTTAACAACCGTTTTATTGTCATTAGCCCTACAAGTAGGAGCTTCTACTCATTTAGACACGTAATCAACTGCTACAATGATGTATAAATAATCAAAAGATGGTGGAAAAGGTCCCATAAAATCAATTCCCCAACAGTCAAATATTTCAATTATCAAAATGGGATTTAGGGGCACATCTTTCACAAGATCTACAGTATTCATTAGTGTCCTTAAATAAGGTAGGCTAGTAGAAATCACACCGTAAAATTTTTGCAGCAGTCTTTTTTATAGAAAAGTGGCCTCCACATGCTTGGGTATGACAAAAACTTAGCACACTGGGTATCTCTTCATCGAAACACAGCGTCTTAAAATTTGGTCGGGGCAACAGTTAAATAGACATGGATCATCCCAATAAAAATTACGTATCTCAACCAAGAACTTTCTCAAGTTCTATGCGCTCCACTTTTTAGGAATATCACATACGGCCAAATAGTTCACAATGTGAGCAAACCATGGTAGAGAAGAAATAGAAAATAAATTTTCATCTGGAAATTCATCTCTGATTGGCAATGTGATCGCGTCATCTCTTGATAGGTGGTCGGCCACCATATTCTCCACTTTCTTCTTGTCTTTAATGGCGATGTCAAATTCTTACAAAAGTAAGATCCATCATATTAATCGTATCTTGGCATCCTTCTTTGTAAGAAGGTATTTAAGGACTGCATGATCTGTGAAGATTGTGATGGGAGAGCCGATCAAATAAGACTTAAACTTATCAAGCGCAAAGACTACAGCTAGTAACTCTTTTTTATTAGTGGATTAGTGCATTTGAGTACTGTAGTTGTATGATGGGTGTTGAAGTGAGTTTGTCAATCAATTTTTTAAATGATAACCTATGATTTAATATAACTCTAGTTATTTTGATTATAACAAACAAGATACTTATATTTCTCACAAGTCATTTTTTTGAATTTTTTATGTATAAACCTTTTTAATTATGCAAAAGCTCAAATCGTCATCCATTGAAGAACAAGCTATCAAAAGAGAGAACAAGAACTTTAAAGATTAGAGTTACGAAGTTCTTTATTGAAACTTCAATTTATATGTAAAGGTATCAACTCATCAATCTTTAGCAAGTGCATAAAACTCAAATTATTTTCATAATTCACCACTTGTATAAAAATATTTTTGATTCATAATATGAAGTAGTTTTTGGAAAAATGAATATTTTGATATAAAAATTAATTTTCAAAATTCTCATACTTCGATCGACCGAAGTATACATCGGTCTACCGAAATTCTGTTCAACCGAAATGACAGAAATGCTCAGCCAAATTCCAACAGTTTAAAATATACAACGACTATATTCATCTTTCGGTCGACCGAAATGCCCGATATGCTCAACCGAAAGTTGCCAATTTTCAAACATCTTGATCTATAAATAGCCATATCTTTTGCATTCAATTCCAACAACTTATAAGAGCAATTAAGAGAGTATATTAATTAAAAATCATTGTGCTTAGTTGATCTTATATTCTATTTCATTTATTACAAAAAATCTCTTAATTGATCAAACTAGTTTTATCTATTTCATCAAGAATTCTATTTTGCAAGAAAAACTTNATATCATCTACTTTTATTTCTTGATATAAGTTTTCTTTGCCAACACTTATATTGAAGTGTAAATCTATCTTCATTACTTGTATTATTTGTTAAGAGAGATCATATGTTGAAAACTTTGATAGAAAGATAGAAACTATTTCATTATCTATTATTCATCAAATTTTACAATATAAACACTTGAACTTTATTATTTACTATCTATTGAAGTGTTATCCTAACTCTCTAAATACTTGACTTGATTATATCATTTGTTAAAAGAGTTCTTTAAATTGTAAAATTATCATTTATATTTTGGTGGATTCAGGAGCTGTATGAAAAACTCGTTTGGTGTTAAGGATATGTGCTCCTTGTTGTAAGTTACTTAAGGATACGTATTCCTTATTGTAAGTTACTTAAGGATAAGTGCTATTTATTGTAAGTCACTCAAGGATTAGTACTCCTTATTTGTAAGTTACCACTATAGTGTATTTGACCATACTCGTGACGGAGAGCTTGATAACAGAGACGTAGAACACAATGTGTATCGAACCCCATTAAATTCGCTTGTCGTCTTTTCATTATTGCACTTTACATTAAATTACTATTTACATTATGCTATATCTACTTAAGTGACAATACTTGAATTAAGTTATCGAATTTGCATGTTTACCTCTCTTATTACACTTTACATTTATATCTTGTGCATTAAATAGTTTTGAAACTAATTGTCGAAAAAGTTTCAAAAACCAATTCAGCCTTTCTTGGTAGTTATTCTTGGGTCATCATTAAATGCATCTTGACATGGACGAGAATAATAAACTATATTCTTGAATGTGAAATTTTAATTAACAAAATATTTGATAGTCAAGATTCATTATTTCATGCATGAATATTGAGAATTGATTCTTGATCAACAAAGTAGTTGATTATGCGGAATAACGATTTTGGATCAAAATATTTTATTCAATAAAGGACCAATCAACAACCCTAAGTTTAAATTTCATAGGAAAACAAGATATCTCTACAAAACACAAACTTTATAATACTAATCAAAGCATAGCATCATAATAAAATAAATCTTTTACTAATCCTTAAAGACAATAAAAATAATTTACGNTATAAAGCACGGGATTATTCTTATCTCAATGTAAACTCAAGTATATAATAACTTTAAAAATAAAATAAAATTCTGTTTCTTGTTATAACACATTACTCTATTTCACTTTTTCCAAGAGTAGCATGCATCTCTATGGTATAATGTGTTGTCCAAGTATGATGATCTCCTCATCTTCTTTTATCTCACGAGTCTTTGTGAAATAATTTCAATTAAAAGATCACGTAATTTTATTTTATTTTTATTTTTTTTTTTTTTTTTTTTTTTGGTTCAATAACGACTCTTAAGTGTTTAAAAAATTGAAGGTTGGAAGTGATCAATAAATTGTTATCATTCTAATGAAGTTGCTTCCAGTTAAACTTGGGACATTTTCTTTTATCTACAATTTTTTTTTTTTTTTATCCTTTTTCAATTTTATTTTTCGTTTTGAGTCATATTAATTTGTAACTTTTTTTTTTTTTTTTTTAAATCTCAATCAGCAATATTTTGCCAAGTAAATTGTCATGTCAATATTTCGTTTGGCTGATTTTTTCTCTTAGAAGATTATATTTAGAATTTCTGTCTAACTATTGTATTAGCAAGGATGTAATGACAAACTTGCTTAATCTCTAATCCTAAACCACATATATAGGATTCCACCAACCCTAATGGATCCAATAGACAATTTATCTAATTAATTGGCTTTATCTCATAATAATATATTTACTATAATAATTTAGCCTGATCAGTTATTGAGCCTAAGACATAATTCTTACCGTTCCTCTCTTAACTTTTTATCGCTAAATTGAGAGACTTACTTGGAGTTACAGACAACGGTGGACCCAGGAAATGAACTCAGCTAGGCAGTCAACGATCGTCAACCGTCAACGACTGTAATAACGAAATCATTTACGAAATTCGAGATAGATGGAGAAAGGGATGACTACAAGAAGAATAATATAACAAATTATCACTCGAATTATAGTACTAAATCTATAAATCACCCGTCAATATATATAAATCACAAATCACCAAAATGATACAATCTTACTCAGTGAATGTAAACTTAGACAACTGCATTCTACGAGTCTCATATCCTAATTCCCAAATCATAAAATTCATAATTCAACCATAGTGCAACATAAATTATTTATCCCAAATCATAAATTCACAGTTTCACAAATCACGATTCTCATTTCAATGTCAAATTGTCAATTAACTCATAGAACATAAATCACGATTCTTAAGTAAGGATAATCATATCTCATAAATAAAAATAACACCAAAACCAAAGAGAGAGAGAGAGAGAGTGAGTGAAAAAAATTGAGAAAACTCACGGGCTCCCTCACGGTCACTGCGGCAGCCGACAATTTCGGCCTTTCACTTTCGACAATAGAGTCGTCCGGCACCAGCACGGCTGGACTGTCACTGCCCACTGGTGGAGGCATCACCAGGAGCCGGCTCAGGCGGGTGTCGGTGGAAACTTGGAAGTGGAAGTGTGGAACCGTGTAAATTGTAAAATGGAAATTGAGTGAAATTAACAAACCTAGACGGCTAGACTATATATAAATTGATTTCAGCCTGGTTAATTGAAAAGCAGAGGCTTCAGCCCAATTAAATAATAAAAAAAATGAAAGGAGAAGCCAAACTCTCACCCGAGTCGCACCGGTCTCCTTCTTCCTTATGCGGTGAACTGTTCCGGCGGAGCCTAGCACGAGCGGCCGCACCCTCTCGCCAGGTCCTGGATCCGCCACTTGTTGCAGATAATGTTTTTGGATCGAATTTGGCCACTGCCAATGATATTCTCGCAAAATCGTTTCAAGTGAATACGGAAACTATTGATTTGATACCGTTCAAGTTCTAGAGTTACTTCTTGTACATTTGTTGTTAGTCAAAAATCACTACTACAAGAAATTGTCATAATTCTTTACATTTGTATGTTAAGCTTACCATAACTCCTTTCTGTCTCCTCCTCCTCCTCCTCCTCCTCCTCCTCATCATCGTCATCATCATCATCATCATCATCATCTTCTTCTTCTTCTTTTTCTTCGATGTGATAATATTTAGATAATTTCTTGAAGATGGTTCGATACACAAATTAGACATATAATTTGAAATGTAAAATTGATCGATATTTTAATTATTGGATTATATGTTATTAAAATATAAATTAATACTTGTAAAATAGTGTATATGTGATAAATTTTAATAAATAATGCCCCTCTTTGACAATTTTATAAATGATTATAAATGTGTAGTTGAAATTAATGTTTGATTTTGACTAAATTAATAAATCATATACAAACATATTTTAAATTTATAAATTATATACAAATTGATTGAAATTTTTTTAAAAAAGTTTTTTATTCGATATTTTCTTAAACAAATTTGAGGATGATTATGCCAAAAATGAAAGATTTAGTCCTTTGTTTTGGGTAAAAGCTCCATAGTTTGGGATCATTATGTGCAAATTACCCAAACATTTATTCAGGAATTGGCGCTTCCAAAATTAATTGAAATATACAGGGAAAGGCCAATAGGAAAGCCGCTATGAGGCCGCAGCAGTGGCGGACACCTATGACCATTCTTCACCATGTGTAAACCAAGTTTGTCAACCAAGTTTGTACTAATAGCATGATTCCCAACTTTTTATTCTCAAAAATATTTTGAATATAATGGATAAACCCTAGACCCTTTAACTCTAGCGTTGGCATTGAAAAAAAGCATAGTTCGACCCTAACAATACTTAGAGGGGGGTGAATAGATGTAATATGCAGAATTAAAAATCTAACGAATTAAACAGCAACAAGTTACTTTTAATTCTTATCTCTAGATGATTAATCATACGGTCAATTTAATCCTAAGTTTAAATACCACAGATCATACACTCAAAATATAAAGCAGTAAATGAACAACGGTATGATCACGGAGAAATTCAACTGGGAAAAAAACTCCAGGCACTTTGTCAGTCAATCCACTATAAACGATTCAAGACTTACAGTCTACCGACTAGACGACGACACGTACTATCTGATCTCATGACTGCAATTCGACAACTCTCCTGAATTCTGTGCTCCCCTACACTAATTCCAGCTGCAATAATCAAGCACTCTCCTGGAACTCCGTTATTCTAAAGCAGCCCCTAACTTGGTAAAATCGTCTATCTCCTATGGATTACGAAGAACGACTCATTCTTCACAGACAAGAACTCATGTCAACTTTCTTCAATTTTCAGAACTCTGACCGATATGTAGGAAGAAAGGATTTTGGTATTTGAATTTGGATCTTGATATTTTTCTCACAAAAACTCTCACAAGAATTGAAGGTTGAATGATATGATGGATTCACTCTATGCTCTGTTTCTCTCAATTGTCAACCTTGGATAAATTGTCCATGTGAGTTCTAGTATTTATAGGTAGGTCAAGAAACAAGTGGGCCATGAAAAAAGCCTTTAAAACGAGAAATAAAAATTTTTCGGATAGCACTGTCGCTCGAGCAAGGTCTCAGTGACAGTCGAGCGACAGTGTATCGCTCGAGCGAAGGAGGAGCGACAGTCGCTCGAGCCAACCCTTGGCGACAGTCCAGTAAAAATTCGTGCTATTTTCCTCCTTGTTCCAAATTCGAAACTCTAGACTTACTAACTAACATTTGAATTATTTGTACATTACTCCTTGAACTTTTACAACTTATACAATTAAGTCCTTTTTGTTCACAAAATTTGTCAATTACAAAATCAAGCGAGACCTAACAGGCATGTAGCTTGTACAGCCATACCAACAAACTTAAGCTAGCACGGAGCAAGTCATGACAACATTTGACTAATTCAAAAATGGAAAAACATAAAAAAAAAAAAAAAAAAAAAAAAATTGTCTTATTCAACAATTTTGCTGGTTCCTTCTTCTCCTTCTTTGATCTGATCCTCCTTTCCTCTTCTTCTTTTGCTGGTTCTAATCTTCCTCTTTCCCCACTTACTCCTTCTTACATAACATTCAGCGTCCTTGTTCCTCGATTTAAAGCACTTTCATGAAACCTATTATCAAAACCCATATCAAATGTCCCTCTAAAAGATTGCCTTTTGCAGAGGTGGGGAGGATGGCGGCAACACCTGTTGGAAGTGAGCGATGAGATTTCGGCTCAGGATTGGGAGAAAATGATTGAATGAGAATATTTTATTTTATTTTTTAATTGCCACATCATCCCTGTAAGAGGCACCTCTGCACCATTCCTATGTACGTGTAGCGAGGTTGCAGTCATTTTTCTTCGCAATCATGCTTGGTTTGATGGTTTGCTATATCTCAAATTGTCATTTGAGAGATTTAAAAAAAAAAACAGTTTCACTCCCATCACATTTTTACAATAAGGCAAGCGTCAAACATCATGTACACTTTGGAGTGTACAAATGGCATTTCCCTTTTTTCATGTCAAATAATCCCATCTTTATCTTTTTGCAAGTTCTATTAATTAACATTAGATAGTACATTTAGCAATTGACAGAAGACAAGGCCATTTCATTATTCTTCATAATCAAGTAAGACAAACAAACACAAAGAATAATCAAATGCACCACACGGCGATGATAAAATTTCTCCATACTCCATAATTCTTGTTGAGAAAGTACAGTTTGAAAGAGATTGGAGGAGAAGGAAGAAAGGAAAAAGAAGAAAATGAACCAAGACTCCTAAAAATGCAATTTGGTTGATGCTAATTTTGGACACAAGGAAGTCTAGAATTTTGAGTGTATCACGTTCACAGTCTTAGTGTCCACTTGGAATGACTTTGCAAGAATATCACTGGCAATGGCTGGATTTGAAGCAAAGACTGTGTTTGCAATGGTGATAACTCCAGGATTTACCGCTAAGGGCTGCAATGGCAAAGACTGTGTTTGCAAAATGGATAAGACCAACGGGGAACACAAAAACATCACCCTTCTGAATCTTTTTGGTAATGAGGCGATATTCAGGAATCCAACTTCAAGGGTGCCTTCAATTACTGTCAAAATTTCTGTTGCTCGAGGGTGAGTGTGAGGTGGGTTGATGCCCGATGGTGCATAGTCTATACAAACCAAGGAAATTCCAAGAGTGTTAAGCCCTGGAATTTGAGCCACATTGACAGGAGTCACTCTGGATCCTACTGGATTCGACGTATTCCCAGCCAAGTGAAGTCCACTGAAAAAGAAATCGTTTGCCTGTGCAAGCTTGGGATCTTTGCAAGCTTGGTCGTTCACTAGCACTACACAAAACACAAAAATAATTACAACTGAATGAACACAAATAAGTTCGTTTTCTACTAAACATCTTTAAGTTTTTAGACGAAATAGTTCAATAGGAGAGCTTTTAGGGTTGGCAATGTAGAAATCCTAAGGAGAACTCGGGTCGGATGCTAAAGCAACTGAACAAGTAGCAACCAGAAATCCTATCAAAAGAAAATGGGATGCCATATTTTTTACTTGTAAAGTTTACTGTTTGTGGGGTGCAAGCTTTGAGTTGCAAGAGATGAAGCACTGGTTTTATAGCGTTGGAGAATTTATGAGATGTAACTAAAGCTGTCTAATTATCAATGATTAGAAACAATTTAGTGTTTATTGTTAGGTGTTTGAATGGGCAAAAAAGAAGATAATGCTATCTAACACTGGAGATGCTAGAGCATTAATCTATGTGACATTATGTAATAAATTTAATTAAAGGTATGTGATTTATTTAATTACATATTTCATTTAATAACACCTAGCACGTGTTCTTCAATAGCATATTATTGTGGGATTTGTTTGTATTCTGCAGATAATTTTACTTCAATTTTTGTGAAATATTTTCTTTGAGATTTTATGAGAATTTAATATATGGTGCCACCAATGCATGAATAGATTATGTTCGTGGATCTTTTAGTTTCTAAATACACACCGGAAATTTTAAACAAAAATTTGTCTTAAAAAATTTCTTTACTATCTTTTTTGACGAAAAATAACTTAAGAAATGAGTTTTTACCATCAAAATTTACATTGTTAAAAGTGAATTTATTGTAGTAACATGTATTCAATTTTTATAAATATTCATTAGTACTTATCTAAATTAATGAATTTACATTTATTATATGTTTACATTTATTATATGGATAACTCCGAGTGTCCATTCTTTTCTTCTTCTTCTTCCATGATTCCCAATTTTTTATTCTCAAAAGTATTTTGAATTTTTTGATTCCATTCTTTTGGGCTAAAGTTTTGTAAGGGAATTTTTTTATTTTTTTATTTTTATGCGCACTCCTTTTTTTTTCTTAATGGAATTTTTTTTTGCCCCTGTTTGGTAGGGATCAAAAAAAGATTTTTAATAATTTTGATAAAAGTTGATAAAATGTGTGGTTGAAAA
This sequence comes from Fraxinus quadrangulata, assembly GCA_903798255.1. Lineage (NCBI taxonomy): Eukaryota > Viridiplantae > Streptophyta > Magnoliopsida > Lamiales > Oleaceae > Fraxinus > Fraxinus quadrangulata. The sequence goes on along the minus strand of CAIGRB010053543.1, from coordinate 73,579 downwards.
ATTATGGGATTCATGAAATATGTGATTAAAATTGATTGTTAACTTTAAATATATTAAAATCTTAATTTTAATCGGTACCAAACAAGGACTTAATGTATCAATCCAATATAATTTTTTTTTTGTCCCCCATGGCTCCGCCAGATGTCCCAACCCAATTAATTATTACACTACATATGCAGTCCGGCAATGTGAAACAAAATTAAGATCGATAAATAACATGCAAAATACCCTTCCAACACGGTTTAATGAAGACGGGGTCTTGTTTTTTTTCATTGGTGTTAACTAGGTCGGCATAATTATTTTTCAATTATATAAGTAATAATTAATTAATTAATTAATTAATTAATTCTGTTAATTACTATATAAGCAGCCTTGGATTATCGTTTGTTTTGCACCTCAGATCTTCTGCTCATTACTGATCATCTTCTTCTCCATTTCTTACCTGCCGAATCTTCAATGCACTTAAAAAATGGCATCCCATAATTTTCTTTTCATTGGAATCTTGATTGCAATTTGTTCAGTTGTTTTGGCATCTGATCCCAGCCCTCTTCAAGATTTTTGTGTTGCTGATCCCAATGGAGCAGGTATATATTATATAATAACACTGTCGAATTTCGAAGTACCATGATCTAATTCAAAAATTTCAGTCAAATTGAGCTCGTCTAAGCATATTTTTTTCTTGGTAGCAAAATCACCGTAACTAGCTCCATTGAGTTTGCTGCTATTAAACTCAACAATTACACCTACTACACTATACTCAATGCTTGTTTGGTAGTGCTAAGTGCTTATCGTTCGTGAGTATTACAGAATATGAATGTGTAGATAAAAATTATATTTGACCATATTTAATTATATTTAACCTTTGCTAAGCATTGTTTAGATTTTGCCCATCCGAAAGCGACATCAGTCCCAAAACGACTGGAAATGTTTCAAAAAAGTGGGCACACATGACTTACAAAACGTTCATGCCCTTTATCTCCAAAGATAGGGTGGCCTAACTTGATTCACAATTGCATAATTAATGAACCTGTTCATTTTTCTTATATATGCTCGACTCGATAGGATTAAAGAAGAAATTAAAGAAGAAAAAGAAGTCTTGCTGGTTGGTAAATTAAATATTCCTAGTTTTTTGTAATTTCTGTGTAATTTAATTCTGTTTGTTTATGGTTAATGCAGTGTTTGTAAATGGTCATGCATGCAAGGATCCAAAGCTTGTACAGGCAAATGATTTCTTCCTGAGTGGGCTTCACTTACCAGACAACACATCAAATGCAGTAGGATCAAGAGTGACCCCTGCAACTGTGGCTCAAATTCCAGGACTCAACACTCTTGGGATTTCCATAGTTCGTGTAGACTATGCACCATGGGGCATCAACCCTCCACACACACACCCTCGAGCAACTGAAATTTTGACAGTAATTGAAGGCACTCTTGAAGTGGGATTTGTCACTTCTAACCCCGAAAATCGTCTCATCACGAAAAAGCTCGAAAAGGGTGATGTTTTTGTTTTCCCAGTGGGGCTTGTCCATTTCCAACGTAACATCGGATATACAAACGCTGTTGCCATTGCAGCTCTTAGCAGCCAAAACCCTGGTGTTATTACAATTGCAAACGCTGTTTTTGGATCGAAACCCGCGATTCCGAATGATCTTCTTGCAAAGTCATTTCAAGTGGATATTAAGACTATTGATTGGATTCAGTCTAAGTTCTAAGCAGCATGTCTGAATTCTAGCTTCTGAAAAATTTATGATGTGGACCAAGATTTGTCTTTGAAGTGTGTTTAAGAAATTTTTTTTAATTGACTGCTTAGGATTTTGTTTTGATTGATTCATTGAATTATTGTTTGTATTGTTCCCCGATGAAGAATAATAAAATGCTCCATTTCTTCTACTGTCTTGAATACTGATCAATTTAATTATCAATAACTAAGAACACAATCAAGAATCTATTGATTCTTAGCAAGAATTGTTAGAGTTTGCACGGTGTTCTGAAATGTTTTATAAGTGATGTAAAAGTAATACTTGACCCTTCATTTACTCTACTCAATCTAAGTATGAGAGAAATGCAAGCTCCTGAAAAATAATGTTAATTATTATATATGCATGTAAATAGTGAAATACATACTTTAATGTGAGTGTTAGAATTACAACTAAATGTATAAATAAAGATGAATGACAAATACGATACATTAATTAACGTGAATGTTATTTATTTTTTTTTTGTTAAAGAGGGCAGTACTTCCGAGTTTTTATTAATATGTTCTCATTAGTGGCGGAAGAATACCGTGGTTACATGAGAAAATAGCGAAAGAAGTAAATGAGGAAGTATTACTTCCCTTACAATGAAAATAAATGATAATGGACAAAACTATGAATAAAAAATAAAAAATCATATTCTAATACTGGGCAGTCCATGTTTATCAATCTGTACGAGTACCCTAACAAGTCGTGGTAGGTCAGCTGCTCTATATATCTGATATCGCCGATGATCCCTATCTTCTGTAGCAAGAGCGTTTGCAACCCGATTCTCCTCTCTTTAGATGTGGGAAATTGTGTCTCTATCGAATGATATAGTGTATGTAATCTGTCTAAGTATGCTCTGAACAGCCAATGGTCCTCCTCCTCTAATGATGCAGTGAGTAGCTACTACAGAATTTGTCTCAATCCAAATGTCTGAAAGATCGAGTCCTCTAGCTAGTAAGATCCCATCTAGAATAGCCCTGAGTTCTGCCTCTAATATCATGAATGAACCATACGAAGTTGAGAAAGCCCTAATACATTGACTTGCGTGATCTCTGATGATCCCTATCTCGCTCATAAAACCATCCTTGACGCATCCATTAGGATTGATTTTGACGGATATGACTGATGGAGTGCGCCACCAAACCAGAATAGGGGAGATGAAGAAGAGGTGGTCCAAAACAATACCAAAGATATGTACAAATGTCAAAGCCTCTTGTCAATGCATAGCTTGAAACAATCTTTCATTATGAAGAAAACATACTATACGACAAACCCTCCAAATGATACATCTGACCTCTATGCGGATCTCCCTATGCTTTGCATCATTATTTTCAGTTCAAAGAAACCAAAATATCAGTAGAAGAATAATAGTGCGAATGTGTCCACAATGAACATGCTGTTCAGAATATCGCCATCTCTGGAACCTCTATCTGACTCCCTCTCCTAAATTCATGGGAATATGAAAAATATCCCTAAAATGCTATCATACCTGATCGAAAATGCTACTGTCAATGAAGATATGACTGATAGTCTTAGTCTCAGAACAACACTAGCAACGAAAAGTCAACTAGCATCCAATCCTCCTCTGAATAACTACATCTACTGGAATGAGATCCTGCCAGCGTCTCCAACAGAAGAATGAAACGGTGATAGGCAAAATGGAGCTCCACAGTAGTCGATACGAGTCCTGAGTCTGGCGAACTGAACGGACTAGCTGCCATGCCGACCTGTGATATGAATCCTGACACTGACGTCCCGTACGTACGAGCTGCCGTGCAGACTTGGTAGCGAAGCTACCATCTGATGTATCCCACCAAACAATGCGATTTGAAGAAGCCGCACATAGAGGTATAGCCCCTCTGTATCCCCTTAAGAGAGGGGAGAACCTATAATAAATATCATATATCCCACCCAGTGTCATCAAAAAAATTTAGCACCTCGCAAATGTGTGCTGCCGGTGTGGAAATAGGGATGTCAACGTGGTCTCACCCATCCAATAATCATTCCGAAATAATATCTGACATGTTCCAAGGTGCCATGCAATGTGTGGTTCTATCCGAAGCCCAACTAATTTCAATCTCTTTCAAGTAGGAGAAGTTAATTTGGGAACTGCTGTACATGAAGGATGTGTCCCCCATACAATACTTGCTTAGTAAAAATTGTTCCCATAATGATCTCTGAGAACGGAACTATCACTAGAGCTTTATGGAAAAGGTGTCCACTACACCTACAATCTCCTGAAGCCCAGACCACACTCATCAGTAGGAAGACAAATCTTCTTTCAGCTTCACCAATGTAAACGTTGAGCCTACTCCTTGGAGTCCCATAGGAAATGCTCGAAGATGCTCTCAAGTTTCTTCAAGATAGTTTTGGGGGGTTGCATAATCTGAAGAAGATGTAATGGCATGGAAGAGAGCACTGACCTCAGCAAGGTAATACGGCTCCCCAAGTGACAAAAGTCATGATACCTAACCTGTAATACTATTCCTGACTTTTTGGATAAAGTCATCATAAATCAAGCTCCTCTTGGTCCCTTAAAATAAGCGGACCTCCCAAATAAGTGAAAGGTTGCTGGTGTATAAATCCAGTCAAAATTTTCGAACTTCTGATTTGACTAATAAATGTCCATCTGGGTGGTATAAGTCCACTATTGTCCCTATTTACCAACTGACCCGAAATCCCCTCAAAATACTCCAGACAATCAAGAAGCCTCTTGGTAGACTGTTTCTGTCCGTTGGAGAATATGATCATATCATCAGCAAATGAAAGGTGTAAGACTAAAGTACTACCTCTATGCCGATAGCTCATAGTATGATACTTCTGAAACCTCTGAGTAACCAAGCGTGAAATGTAATCTGCAACGATAATGAACAATGAAGCCAAAATGGGATTACCCTGTCTAAGTTCTCGTGAGGAGGAAAAAAACACATGGGCAGCAATTTAGGAGTACAGAAAAATGACACTCCGAGATGCACCGCCGGATCATGTCGATCCAGATATGATTAAATCTAAATGCCTCCAATGCAAAATAATTGAAGCCCCAATCCATACAATAATATGCTTTAGCCATGTCTAGCTTCAATATAGTGTTACCCCCTCGCACTCTAGGATCCAAAGTATATAGAAGCTCCTAAACTAATAAGGCATTGTCCCCAATCAGGGGGCCAAGGATGAAGCCACTTTGTGGAGAAGAGATCATGTGCGGTAACAGTTTACTCAATTGAGTGTTCAAAAGCTTAGTAATAAGCTTATTGAACATAGTATATAAACTTATGGGTCTGAAGTCAGTCCATCTACATAGACCATCACTCTTAGGGAGTAATACAACAAAAGTAGCAGCAAAACCCCGTGAAAGATGGTTTCATCAAAGAATTCCAAGACTGTTTTGTATACGTCATCCTGAATAATATCCTAGCAATGCTAAAAAAATAAGGATGAGAAACCATCAAGATCGGCAATATTTTCAGTATCTATATTGAAAACTGCACCCCATACCTTATGAATCAAATAGGGAAGATTTAGTGCCAAATTATCATCATCTGTTAAAAGCTAGGGGATGATATCAGAACGAATGGGGTCTAAAGGCTATATAGGAGCTGATAGAAGATCCTGTTGGAATGAAATAGCTGAAGTCTGATTGTCAATATGAGTAGCTAAAACTTTCCTTACCTGCATCCTGATGGACTTGATACGTGATTTGATCCAGGGTCCCTGAACCATCGCATGGAAATATCGAGTATTATGATCTCACTCAGATAGCTAATATGAACCAACATTTTGCTTCCAAAAATCCTACTCTATAGATAAAGTTCGGTTCAAAACTATCTGAGTATAAGTAAGTAGCGATGCTCCGGTGTAGGGTCTCTATCATATACAATCTCTATCTTATCAACCCTATCCTCAGCATCCCTCACCCGCTGGAAAATATCACTGAACACATGTCAATTCCACCAATGTAGTCCCTATTTCAGCCTATAGAACTTCTCCCAAAAAGCAGCCATCCCCGTAAGATGAGAAGGAAGTGACTACTTCTGATAGATGAAGGTTGAAAAATCATGATACTTCATCCAAACGTTGAAGAATCTGAAAGGTCTGGGTCATCATTGGAAACCCATTAAAGTAGTAAAGACAAATGATCAGACGAAGTCCGATTTAAGTGCTTCACTATAGGCTGTAGATAGAACTCTACAACTATAGAATTGATGAATACCCTTTCCAGTCTCTTTTTGACCTGACCATAAGTCCAAGTATATTGATTTCCAAAAAACCCAGTGTCTTTTAAACCACAGTCTAACATCATATCAGAGAAAGCACCAGTACCTCGATCATGAGTTTTATGACCAGTGCGCTCAGCATCATGTGTAATAACATTAAAATTTTCCCCAACTAGTCAATGGTCATCCATATTGAGAGAAATGTGATGAAGACCTGTCCACAAATCCCTGCTGATAGCAACATCACATGAAGCATAAACTGGAGTCAGATAGATGGGACACGCTAGTTTGGGATCTTCAACTCTAACATGAAGGAACTGGGGATGATAATCAACAACGATAATAGTAGTCCCTGCATTCCAAAAAAACTAGATCTTGTTCGACTCATTTTGAAATCCGGTGTTAAAGCGCAGATATCGTCGAATGTAATCAAATCTATGATAAAGTAGAAAAGATTCCAATATAACTAAAAGATAAACTTGATGAAACTGAATAAGTCTCTTTAGGTGTCGTTGAGTAGCTACACTAGCTCCACCTCTCATATTCCATATGATGACACTCATAGGGACGGGGAATGTGTGGAGGTATTATGTGAATGACTCATGGTGGTCCTCATGCTCGGATGTGGAGTATTAGTAGCCCTCGAGTATTTTTCTGTGTAATACGGACGAAGTTGTCATCCTCTGTCCTCCCAGATATACTAACCAAATCCTTAGCAGAGGACCTATGAAATATGCCCTCCTGATAAACCTCAATTTCTAATGTGCTTTCCATATGTGACTACTCAGACTGTAGTGATAAGATAGATTCATCAATGTTCAAATGGAAAATAGAAGACGCAGTAGTGGTAATAGGTTCCTGTGTCCGAGCTGAAGATGGACATATAATTTGTGTAGCTCTGATACCTGCAAACTCTGATTCATTTGGTATTAGTGGTTCTTGAACCATAAAATCCACAAGGGGATCAAATTATGAAGTATGGATGGCCCTGACTCCCCATGGTAGAGCCCCGTAGAAGAAACTGTAGTAGAAACAACAATCCTAGTAGCACTCCTGATGGAGCCCAAAGACTGAGCTACTAGATGAGAAACTGATGTAGCAACATGAAGACTCTAAGTATCCAACCTAATGGGAGCGAAAAACTGTATTTGGGACATACTTGATTAAGGTTGGAGAAATCTATACAGATTTTCCACTTGTCATTGTGTTTCTACTGGATTAAATATCCACCTTGATGAGACGGCTTCTCTGATAATCTCGTTTGATATTTACCATTGGACATCCTCTTTCAAGGCTTCGTATCTTACCGAGTTTTAGGCCCTTCTTCTTTGCCTATAGGGGTAAATTTTGAGTCGACGTTAAGATTATGGTAGCTAAACTTAGGATCAATGACCACCATATCTTCATGCTTCCATGCAAATATGTCTAAGTCCTTAAACAGGAAACTTTTGAGCTAATTTTATCCTCTGAGTTCAACTTTTTTCCTACTTGGAGCATCTTTTTGATATCTTGCGGGTCTATGAGAAAAACTCTAACTCTTCAACTGGGGTTGCGAAAAACTCTAACTCCTGGACTGGGGTTGCTTGGGAGTTTGATTTCATGATTCTAGGATCCAAACCTGCATCCACAATCCCTTTTTCAGGGATAGTCCCTTCTGCGAGGACATCTATCATCTCAACATCTCATCGTTGCTCAGAGGTCGGACCTTCTACAGGTGCGTCAAGCATTTTGGTATCTATCAAAACCATATTTGTGCTATGGGGTTTAGACTTTCGTAAGGAGTTGAGGTAGCATTCTTTCGAACCCATTTGATCATCTCGGACAGTGGCGATGACCAATCGGTTAGAAATTTCATGTATAGGTAGTGGATAGATGTGACTGTCCAGAGTTCTTTCAATGTAGGTCACCTTAGCACACCATGATAAGCGGAACTGTGGTCCACAACAAAGAATTCCATGAAATGTTAAAGTGTCAAGAGGGGTGTTCCCATCTCCACTGATAACGTGATCCTACCCCTAGAGACGACGGTGTCACCAGTAAAACCATACAAAGCCATTGTGATGGGGGTGAGGTCGTGATCTATCAACATTTTATCATAAGTAGCTCGAAACAAGATGTTGATGGAACTCTCATTATCCACCAACATGCGCTTCAAGCCATTCCTTACCACAATGGCCCTTATCACTAAGGCATTACAGTGGGGATAATGAACACCCATGGTGTCTTCCTGCGTAAACATTATTGGTAGGGTGTTGTCGGTCCCACGAAGGGTGCTATTAACCAAGTAGCTTGTCATGGGGGGATCTTTAGCCTTTCTAGCATAATTATTTTGGATGTTCCTTGACTATCTTCTAACGTACGCGCCCCCAATTATTGTATCAATCTCTCTAATGTGAGGCATTATGCGCATATGCAGGGGGCTCTCTTCTTTATCTTGGGCCTAGGCAATTCATCCTTGCGATGTCGCCTTACCTCATCACTGGGCATGGTTGCTCCTTTCCCTACCTCTACCCATTGGTTAGTTTGGCGGTCTTTGTGCATTAGGCCCAACCTCTTCATATACCAATGATGGAACCGCGTTTAGGGTGGCGGTGGCTAATGCTTGGCCTGAAGTGGTGACGATTGTATGTCTTACTTGGATCCATTGCTGGTTTACCAAGTCTGAAATAGGACATCGCCTCTACCTTTGAGTTGGTGAAAGCCCGAACGAGGTTCGGTTGTGATGGTCAATCAATTTTTCATTGACAATTTTTCAGAAGCCTCTGTTTGTCGATTTCTACCTTAGGAACCATAATGATCGGAACTCATGGCATAGATAGTATTTATGTTAAGAATAAGCTTCTAGAGATGTCTCTTCAACGTTCTCAGCCGTCCTTTCTTCAAGGACCAGGACCATTCTTTAAGGTTTGGCTGTAGAATAACTCCATTTTGATGGTTTTCACCACAAGGATGTTTGCAGTTATAGAATGGTTTCCCACAGATGGCGTCAATCTGTTGAACCTAAAAAATATACTTCCAACGAAGCCAACAGATCCCAAGGCCCCTCACCTCCATGCAAGCTTCATTCTTGCACATTTGGACAAATTTTTAGTCATACGCAGCCTCCTCCGGTTGGGATGGAGTTGGCCACGGTACTTCGATGGTCAAGTCAATTGGGGAAGAAAATATATAATCGTGTGAGAACTTTAGAAGTGAGCCTCCAATATAAAAAGGGGGTCGACCATAGGGAGTAATAAATAAATAATGATATGATAAAGTTATAGCTCAAGAGTCTAAACTTACATTACCTTCGAATGACACTAAGTGTGAGCTTTATACTATAAGAAGATGAATGTGGGTCGTTGGATGAAGAGATACACGGTCTCATCCATGCGACTAATGCCTCTAATCTTAGACATCAATTAAGCATATACCTTAAATGCTAGTACCATTTTAGTATCCATTATGCCTAGCTTGCAGCTATGGAGTTGGCATGATAGGCTGGCAGTAGCGACGATGACAGTGAATTGTTACATTAATCATAAATCAAAAAGATTGCTTGGGAGATCTTATGTTGAGCAAATTTCGTAACCTTGCGTCCACTCACGGGGCTGACTCTTCCCATAAGGCTTAGTGCGGCTCGATAGGGTCGGCAAGCATATTAGTTCAGCCACATGAAGGAGTTCGATTAGATCAGCCTCGTCTTAATGTATTTCGGGACGGCATGGGGCCCTACCTTTACTCGACACGGGATATTTCGGGCTTGGGAATCAAGACATAACAATAATCTCTGAAATCCATGTATGATTATTCATATAATGTGTGGACTTTCGAGTTGGTGATGAAGAAAAAAGTGGCGAAGCGTAACAAATTTAATTTTCAATTAAGTAAAATTAGATGTTAATTAACATATATGGACGATAATAATGAACTACATTCTTGAATGTGAAATTTTAATTAAGAGAATATTTGGTAGTCAAGATTCATTAATTCATGCATGAATATTGAGAATTAATTCTCGATCAACAAATAGTTGACAGTGCGGAATACCGATTTTGGATCGAAATATTTTATTCAATAAAGGACCAATCAACAACCCTAAGTTAAATTTTAAAGGAAAACAAGATCTCTACAAAACACAAACTTTATAATACTAATCAAAGCCTAGTATCATAATAAAATAAATCTTTTACTAAACCCTAAAGACAATAAAAATAATTTACGCTAATATAATTTAACTTTGGGTAATGTTATACGTCCCTAAATTAAGTGAACTTTCACATTTTTTTTGTTCAATGCTCTTAAGTGCCTCAAAAATTGAAGGTTGGAAGTGATCAATAAATTGTTATCATTCTAATGAAGTTGCTTCCATTTAGACTTGGGACATTTTCTTTTATCTAGTCAATATAACATTTTTTTTTTTTTTTGTTTAGATTTATCCGTTTCAATTTTAATTTTCCTTTTGAGTCATATTAATTTGTAACATTTTTTTAATCTCAATCAGCAATATTTTGCCAAGTAAATTTTCATGTCAATATTTCGTTTGGCTGATTTTTCTCTTAGAAGATTATATTTAGAATTTCCGTGTATCTCTTGTATTAGCAAGGATGTAATGACAAACTTGCTTAATCTCTAATCCTAAACTACATATATAGGATTCCACCAACCCTAATGGATCAAATAGACAATTTATCTAATTAATTGATTTTATTTCATAACAATATATTTACTATAATAATTTAGCCGGATCAGTTATTGAGCCTAAGACATAATTCTTACCGTTGCTCTCTTAACTTTTAATCGCTAAACCGATAGAGTTACTTGGAGTTGCAGATAATGCTTTTGGATCAAATCTGGCCAGTGCCAATGATATTCTTACAAACACATTTCAAGTGAATACGAAAACTATTGATTTGATACCGTTCAAGTTCTAGAGTTACTCAATTCTTGTACATTTGTTGTTAGTCAGAAATCACTACTACAAGAAATTGTCATAATTCTTTACATTTGTATGTTTAGCTTAGCATTACTTCATTCTGTCTCCTCGTCGTCTTGTTCTTGTTCTTCTTCTTTTTTCGATGTGATAATATTTAGATAATTGCTTGAAGATGGTTTGATAAACAAATTAGATATATAATTAGAAATGTAAAATTGATTGATATTTTAATTATTGGATTATATGTTATTAAAATAAAAATTAATACTTGTAAAATAGTGTATATGAGGTAATTTTTAATAAATAATGCCTCTGTTTGACAATTTTATAAATGATTTATAAATATAAATAATAGTATAACTCATAAAATATATGTAGTAATTATGAATGTGTAGATGAAATTAATATTTGATTTTGACTAAATTAATAAATTATATACAAACATATTTTAAATTTATAAATTGTATACAAACAGATAGAAAATGTTTTAAAGCATTTTTTTATTCGATATTTTCTTAAACAAATTTGAGGATGATTATGCCAAAAATGAAAGATTTAGTCCTTTTTTTTTTTGTAAAATCTCCATAGTTTGGGGATCATTCTGTTCAAATTACCCAAACCTTAATTCGGGAATTGGCCCTTCCAAAATTAATTGGAATTTTTAGGGAAAGCCGCTATGAGGCAACAACGGCGGCGAACACCTGTGACCATTCTTCACCACGTGTAAACCAAGTTTTTTCAATCTAGTTTGTACAAATAGCATGATTCCTAACTTTTAATTCTCAAAAATATTTTGAGTATAATGGAAGCTTTGGCATGTAGCCGGTACTGCCATCCCAACAAACTTAAGCTAGCATAGACCAAGTCATGACAATATTTAAATGGAAAAACATTAAAAAAAAATTGTCTTATTCAACAAATTTGCTGGTTCCTTCTTCTCCTTCTTTGGCCTGATCCTTCTTTCCACTTCTTCTTTTGCTGGTTCTAATCTTCCTCTTTTCCCATTTACTCCTTACATAACATTTAGCGTCCCCGTTCCTCGATTTAACGCACTTACACAAAACTTATTATCACAACCCATATCAAATGTCCCTCTAAAAGATTGTTGTGAATTGGATTCATGAGTGCTCATTTTTGTGGTAGAAAATAATTTAGCTGGTGGGGGCATAGAAGTTAATGGTATTACACACAGATTGGTCGTTCTTCAAATTGAGTGATTTGACGTGGGCCGGAGGTAGGGAGGATGGCGGCGACACTAGTTGGAAGTGAGGGATGAGATTTCGGCTCAGGATTGAGAGAAAATGAGTGAATGAGAATTTTTTATTTAAATTTTTACTTGCCATGTCATCCCTGTAAGATGCCTGTCCACCATTTGTCTATACATGTAGTGTGGTCATAGTCATTTTTCTTCGCAATCATGCTTGGTTTGACAGTTTGCCATGTGTCAAATTGTCACTTGAGAGTTTTAAAAAATAAACAGTTTTCACTCCCATAATTTTTTACAACAAGGCAAGTGTCAAACATCATGTATACTTTGGGGTGAACAAATGACATTTTCCTTTTTTTTTTTCGGGTCAAATAATCCCATCTTAACCTTTTTGCAAGTTCTAGTAATTAACATTAGATAGTACATTTAGCAATTGATAGAAGACAAGGCCATTTCATTATTCTTCATACAACTAAGACAAACAAACACGAAGAATAACCAAATGCACCACATGATGATGACACAATTTCTCCATATCATGTTGAGAAAGTACGGTTTGATAGAGATCGGAGGAGAAGGAAGGAAGGAAAAAAAGAAGAAAATGAACCAAGACCCCTAAAAATGCAATTTGGTTGATGCTAATTTTGGACACAAGGAAGTCTAGAATTTGAATGTATCATATTCAGTCTTGGTGTCCACTTGGAATGACTTTGCAAGAATATCACTAGCTATGGTTGGATTTGAACCAAAGACTATGTTTGCAATGGTGATAACTCCAGGATTTTGACTGCTAAGGGCTGCAATGGCAATGGTGTTACCATTTCCTGCATTGCGCTTACTGATAAGACCAATGGGGAACACAAAAACATCACCCTTCAGAATCTTTTTGGAAATGAGGCGATTTTCAAAGTTGGAGGTGATGAATCCAACTACAAGGTGCCTTCAATTACTGTCAAAATTTATGTTGTTCGAGAGTCTATACGAACCAAGGAAATTCCTGTTAGAATGCGGAAGCGAAATTATCAAGAAATTAAAAAACTTTTTTAATTCAATAAACAAGATCGTCTAGTTGTTCACGTGTATGTTACACCATGAATTAGGGATTCGAATTTTTACCTAAATTTGATAATCAATTTTAGAACTAGATCTGAATTACGAACTTTCAAATTTTTGGATCACGAGCTTTCGACTTTTAATTGCAAAAACTAGATATTTCAAACCCCCAAATTTTCTATGGTATTCTCCAAAGCCAACACTACACCGGTGGGTGAGCACCTTCCTTTAATTGAATCAAGAATCTAATTCTTGGATTAGATAATAAGAAAATATGATTTTTCTCACATTTTCTCTTTCTCCAGATTTGAAAACTATGGAATTATGTATTATGATCCTTATAGGATTTTTATGTCCATCTAATCTCTATTTATAGAGATAATGATGTTCCAATTCATGTAGAATAATAATTCTAATATCAAATAGGAGTCTTAATTAAAATCCAAGTAGAAGTTTTAATTAAATTCCAAATCCAATTTGTTTACATTTGATTACATGTGTAGTCCTAGAACTTCAATAACAATTATAATTAAGTTTACATCTTTTATAATAATAACAAGTACAAAACTTCATTGTAATTACAATTAAGTCCAATTTGCACTAAAATGAAACATTAGTAATTACAAGTAAGTATAAAATTTATTATAATTACAATTAAGTCCAAAACTATTATAATTACCATAATTAAGTTCAAGTACTTTATAGAGCTATCACATGGACTTGATCGGACATATATTATCCAAATTCCAATAATTAGATTCTGTCTAATCGACCATAGACCACCTAATCTAATTTTAGTCTTTGTTTTTTCCACTAAAGGTCAAAAACTGAACTTTCGGAATATATAAGATCACATAAGCCAATAAATCTGAAACACTTTCCCCTGACATACTATATATGTATTTTATCCATCCGAGATTCGATAATTAGGTACCAGCATAAATGATCATTTTGCCCATCTAATTATTCTCACTAACTTAAGTACTATTTTCCTTAACGATCATGTGAACAAATAACAGATGTCGAAATTTAGCCGTCTCTAAACATTGAACTCAGATTTTAATCATTCTATAGAAAATATTTACGTAGTCACTCTACCTATTTTTAGAGCGATACTCCTGACACGAATTCACGTTCTCTTCATTCTCAGGTTCCCAACTCATCGAGATATTTGACCAATCAAATTGATCTCACACATTGATAAATCAAGAATCCATTAAAATCACTAAAATATATACATAACTCTGTCAAGGGATTTAGGTGAAATGCACAGTTGTCAAGTGAAATTTAATTCTCTGCACGGTCATGTTATAGAATTAAATTCGACACGTGGTCCGTTCAATACACTACAAATATACTAGTGCATCTTTAACTATTTTTGTGATTAGGACAAATCACAAACCCCGAATAGTGAATGGGACAAAACTACAACATTCAGGTACAAGATGTCAACCATTATACATTGGTAGTGACAAATTATTTATGATCAAAATATAAGTTGTATCACACTGACTTCTCAACGTAAGTACCCAACTTATATCATCATAACTAATCATAGGTACTTTAATCCGCATGTTAAATAATAAATAAAATAAAAAATAGTTTTATTTAATATAAGAATATTGTTATTTTTTATATCAGCAAAACTATATTATATGGGCACAAAACCCAATAATTCTAAGAGTGTTAAGCCTTGGAATTTGAGCCACATTGATCGGAGTCACTCTAGATCCTACTAGATTTGACGTATTCCAAGCCAAATGAAGTCCACATTAGAAATCGTTTGCTTGTGCAAGCTTGGGATCTTTGCAAGCTTGGCCATTCACTAGCACTACACAAAACACAAAAATAATTATAACTGCATAACCACTAATAAGTTTGTTTTCTACTAAACATCTTTAAGTTTTTAGACGAAGTAGTTCAATACCAGAGCTTTTGGGGTCAGCAATGCAGAAATCCTGAAGAGAAATCGGGTCCGATGCTAAAGCAACTGAACAAGTTGCAACCAGAAATCCTAACAAAAGAAAATGGGATGCCATGTTTTTTACTAGTAAAGTTTACTGTTTGTGGGCTACAAGCTTTGAGTTCCAAGAGATGAAGCACTAAAAGCTGGTTTTATAGTGTTGAAGAATTTATGAGATGTAATTAAAGCCGTCTAATTATCAATGATTAGAAAGAGTTTAGTATTCATTGTTAGGTGTTTGAATGAGCAAAAAAGAAGATAATGATATCTAACATCAGAGATGCTAGAGCATCAATCTATGGGATATTATGTGATAAATTCAATTAAATGTATGTGATTTATTTAATTACACATTTCATTTAATAATGCCAATTGCCAGTTTGGTGTTCTTCAATTGCATATTTATTGTTGGATTTGTTTGTATTCTGCCGGGAATGTTACTTCACTTTTTATGAAATATTTTCTTTGAAATTTTTATGAGAATTTAATATTATGGTGCCAACAATGCATTAATAGATTATGTTCGCGAATCTTTTAGTTTCTAAATACACACTAAAAATTTTAAACAAAAAATTTGTCTTAAAAAATTTCTTTACGATCATTTGACGAAAAATAACTTAAGAAATGAGTTCTTACTATCAAAATTTACAATGTTAAAAGTGAATTTATTGTAGTAACATGTATTCAATTTTTATAAATATTCATTAGTACTTATCTAAATTAATGAATTTACATTTATTATACGGATACATCCGAGTGTCCATTCTTTTTTTCTGATTTTCACCTTTTTTTATTATTTGTACGTGTTAAAATATGGGTAAAAGGGGTTTGCAATTGCCTCCACAGACATGGTGCAGTGGTAAAACATGAAGGTTCTCTACGAAACATCAGAGGTTCGAATCCTTTCGGCAGCTGGATGATAACATTTATGTTGGAAGACGAATGTCATGTGGAAGCAAAGTTATGGTGTGCTTTGTTGTCTCTCAAGGGATCCTTTCTGCATGTCGTAAATGGAGGTCCACAGGGTGGAGAACAACATTTCGAATGTCCGTCCCAAATCTATATAAACTATAATCACATCCTAATTTATCTCGGATGGCGAACCAGAGGGGAAGACTGTCACTCCTCAAGATTAGTCGGACGAAACTCAAAAAAAATATGCAAGTGCTTTGAACTTAAACAACAAGATGGTCATAATTCAAAATTATTCGTGGAAGAGAGAATTAATGAATTTTAAATACAATAAAATAGATGTATATATTTAAATTTCTCAGAAGCCATATAAACCTTTTTCTTATATCTACATTGTATCTCTTTGAACTTTAGTTGGATGTCCAATAAAATTTGTCACGATCATATTAAAATATTACATAACTAATATCCCAATAATCAATCTCAAATATACTTTTAAGCATACCACCTTTTGAATTAATCTAGTTGTACAAAATTTGTTTACAAAGTTTATTTCCCAAGTAAGTGTTGGCAAGACCTAGACCATTGATTTTCATTAATTTCAAAAATTATTTTTGGAATCATTGCACTAAATGTTGCCAAGACATAATTTGTAAACCAATTTTGTCAATTTAATTTGTACAAATAGCATGATTCGCAATTTTTTATTGTCAAAAATATTTTGAATATAATGGATGAACCCTAGACCCTTTAACTTTGGCATATGGCCTGTACTGCCATCTCAACAAACTTAAGATAAGCGAGCACAGACCGAGTCAGGACAGCATTTGACCACTTAAAAAATGGAAAAACATAAAAAAATAAAAAAATTGTCTTGTTTAAATTACATTTTCCTCTTAGTTATTACACTAATTTCTCTCTCTCAATAAATCGACTACACTAGGTCGTTTTATAGATAATAAAAGAAAAATAGTAATATGATGAATATGTCCGACCTCAAAAAGCTAAGAAAAAAAACAAAAACTTATCATGACCAAAAAAAATTATTACATCTTGAGATGGAGTAAAAATAAATTTCTTTATGGTCAAATTCAACTTCTGCTCGTGAAGTTTGATGTGCTCTGGGGTGAATGGAGGGGCATGTCTACACTAAAGTTTTGTAAGGGAATTTATTTATTTTACTATGAAATTTATTTTTTTCCAGATGGATTTTTTTCTTTTTTCTTTTTTTTTTTAAATGTATCAGTCAATATAATAATAATTATTATTTTTTTTGTCCCATGACTCCGCCCGATGTCCCAACCCAATTAATTATTACAATACATATGCAGTTCGGCAATGTAAAACAAAATTAAGATCGATAAATAACATGCAAAATAGCCTTCCAATACGGTTTAATGAAGACAGGGTCTTGTTTCTTCATTGGTGCTAACTAGGCCGGCATAATAAGCAATTATATATGTAATTAATTAATTAATGATGTTAATTACTATATAAGCGGCCTTGGATTATCGTTTGTTTTGCACCTCAAATCTTCTGCTCATAATTGATCATCTTCTTCTCCATTTCTTACCTGCCAAATCTTCAAATCACTTAAAAAAATGGCATCCCATAATTTTCTTTTCTTTGGAATCTTGATTGCAATTTGTTCAGTTGTTTTGGCATCTGACCCCAGCCCTCTTCAAGATTTTTGTGTTGCTGACCCCAATGGCCCAGGTATATATATTATATAATAAAACTGTCGAATTTCAAAGTACCATGATCAAATTCAAAAATTTCAGCCAAATTGAGCTCGTCTAAACATATTTTTTCACGGTAGCAAAATCACCGTAACTAGCTCCATTGAGTTTGCCGATATTAAACTAAACAGTAGACCTACTACACTTAATGCTTGTTTTGTAGTGCTTAAGTGCTTGTCATCCGTGGATGATGTGAATGTGTGGATAAAAATTATATTTGACCAGCTTTAGTTATTATTTAAACTTTGCTTAACATTGTTTAGATTTTGCCCTTCCAAAGGAGCATCAGCTCCAAAATGACTTGAAATGTTTCAAAAAAGTAGGCACACATGACGTACAAAAAGTTCAGGTCCTTTATCTCAAAAGATAGGGTGGCCTAACTTGATTCACAATTGCATAATTAATGTACTTGTTCATTTTTCTTATATATGCTCGACTCAATAAGATTAAAGAAGAAATTAAAGAAGAAAAAGAAGACTTGCTGGTTGGTAAATTTAATATTCCTAAAGTTATGTAATTTTTGTGTAATTTAATTCTGTTTGTCTATGGTTAATGCAGTGTTTGTAAATGGTCATGGATGCAAGGATCCAAAGCTTGTACAGGCAAAAGATTTCTTCTTAAGTGGGCTTCACTTACCAGGCAACACATCAAATGCAGTAGGATCAAGAGTGACCCCTGCAACTGTGGCTCAAATTCCAGGACTCAACACTCTTGGGATTTCCATAGTTCGTGTAGACTATGCACCATGGGGCATCAACCCTCCACACACACACCCTCGAGCAACTGATACAAAATTAAGATCGATAAATAACGTGCAAAATACCCTTCCAACGCGGTTTAATGAAGACGGTCTTCTTTCTTCATTTGTGTTAACTAGGCCGGCATAATAAGCAATTATATATTTAATAATTAATTAATGCTGTTAATTACTATATAAGTAGCCTTGGATTATCGTTTGTTTTACACCTCAAATCTTATGCTCATAACTGATCATCTTCTTCTCCATTTCTTACCTGCCGAATCTTCAAATCACTTAAAAAAATGGCATCCCATAATTTTCTTTTCTTTGGGATCTTGATTGCAATTTGTTCAGTTGTTTTGGCATCTGACACCAGCCCTCTTCAAGATTTTTGTGTTGCTGACCAGGTATATATTATATAATAACACTATTGAATTTCGAAATACCATGATCTAATTCAAAAATTTCTGCCAAATTGAGCTCGTCTAAGCATATTTTTTCACGGTAGCAAAATCACCATAACTAGCTCCATTGAGTTTGCTGCTATTAAACTCAACAGTTACACTTACTATACTATATTAATGCTTGTTTCGTAGTGCTTTTAAGTGCTTGTCGTTCGTGGGTGTCACAGAATGTGAATGTGTGGATAAAATTATATTTGATCAACTTTAATTATTAATTAATCTTTTCTAAGCATTGTTTAGAGTTTGCCCTTCCGAAAGATCAGCTCCAAAACGATTGGAAATGTTTCAAAAAAGTAGGCACACATTATGTACAAAAAGTTCATGCCCTTTATCTCAAAAGATAGGGTGGCCTAACGTGATTCACAATTGCATAATTGTACCTGTTCAATTTCTTATATATGCTCGACTCGATAAGATTAAAGAAGAAAAAGAAGTACTCTTGCTGCTTAGTAAATTAAATATTTCTAGTTTTATGTAATTTCTGTGTAATTTAATTATCTTTGTTTATGGTTAATGCAGTGTTTGTAAATGGTCATGCATGCAAGGATCCAAAGCTTGTACAGGCAAATGATTTCTTCTTAAGTTGGCTTCACTTACCGGGCAACATATCAAATGCAGTAGGATCAAGAGTGACCCCTGCAACTGTGGCTCAAATTCCAGGACACAACACTCTTGGAATTTCCATAGTTCGTGTAGACTATGCACCATGGGGAATCAACCCTCCACACACACCCTCGAGCAACTGAAATTTTGACAGTAATTGAAGGCACTCTTGAAGTGGGATTTGTCACTTCCAACCCCGAAAATTGCCTCATCACGAAAAAGCTCGAAAAGGGTGATGTTTTCATTTTCCCAGTGGGGCTTGTCCATTTCCAACGTAACGTCGGATATGCAAATGGTGTTGCCATTGCAGCTTTAGCAGCCAAAACCCTGGTGTTGTTACAATTGCAAACGCTGTTTTTGGATTGAAACCCGCGATTCCGAATGATCTTCTTGCAAAGTCATTTCAAGTGGATATTAAGAATGTTGATTGGATTCAGTCTAAGTTCTAAGCAGCATGTCTGAATTCTAGCTTCTGAAAAATTTATGATGTGGACCAAGATTTGTCTTTGAAGTGTGTTTAGAAACTGTTTTTCATTTATTTCTTAGGATTTTGTTTAGATTGATTCATCAAATTATTGTTTGTATTGTTTCGTGATGAATAATAAAATGTTCCATTCCTTCTACTTTCTTGAATTCTGATCAATTAAATTATCAATAACTAAGAACACAATCAAGAATCTATTGATTCTTAGCAAGAACTAGTTAGAGTTGCATGTTGTTCCGAAATATTTTATAAGTGATATGAAAATAATATTTGACCGTCTATTTACCCTTTTCAATCCAAATATGAGAAAAATGCAAGCTCCTGAAAATAAATGTCAATTATTATACATGCACGTAAATAGTGAAATATATACTTTAATGTGAGTACTAGAATTACAACTAAATACATAAGTAAAGTTGAATGGCAAATACGATACATGAATTAACATGAATGTTGCTTAATTTAGAATTTATAACCTCAAAAACTGTATATCCAATGTGACCAATAGATCCCACAGCTTCTCACGCCCACGCAAGTCTCGAACCTGCACACTTGGACAAATCGTTAGCTACACGTGGCCTCCTCTGGTGGGGGTGTAGTTAACCACATGCACTCCGATGATCAAGTCAGTTAGGAAAGAAAGTATATGAGCGTGGAAGAGCTTTAGACGTGAGCCTCCAGTATAAAAAAAGGGGTCGGCCTTGGGTAGTTATAAATAAAACTATGATATGGTAAAGTTATAACTTAAAAGTCTAAACCTGCATTGTCTTCAATGGCACTAGGTGTGAGCTTTTATACTATAAGAAGATGAATGAAGGTCGTTGGATGAAGAGACACATGGCCAGATCCATGCGACTAGTGTTTCTAATCTTAGACATCAATCAATCGTAAGTTTTAAATGCTAGTACCACTTGCATCCATAATACCTAGCTTGCGGCTTTGGGCTTGACCAGATAGGCTTGCAGTAACGTGGTAACAGTGAAATATCACATCAATCATATATCAAAAAGATTACTTGTGAGATATTTTTTTGAGCTCCTTTCATGGCCTCGCCTCCACTCACGGGCCAACTCTTCCTACGAGGGTTAGTGTGGCTTGGTGGGGTCGGCAAGTATATTGGTTCGACCAAAGGAAGGGGTTCGATTAGATCATTTTCTTGTGTCAATATGTTCCAAGATAGCGTGGGGCCATATATTTGCTTGTCATACATGATATTTAGGGCTTGTGAATCAAGGAGTAACAATGGCCCCTGAAGTCCATGTATGATTATTCATATAATGCATGGATTTTCAAGTCGGTGATGAACAAAAAAGCTGCGGCGTAGCGTAACTGTTGGAGCAACTAAAGCATGTAATAAGGCTGACTAAAGCGAAGTGATGCTCTTACTAAAGAGGACGAGCCTGTGGGAGCAACTGAAACTTGTAATAAGGCTGAATGAAGCGAGACAAGAGCCTTGCTAAAGAGGGTGAGCCTGTTGGAGCAACTAAAATCTGTTGTAAGGGTGAATGAAGCGAGGTGAGGCCCTTGCTAAAGAGGACGAGCCTGTTGGAACAACTAAAATCTGTTATAAGGCTGAATGAAGCGAGGCGAGGCTCTTGCTAAAGAGGGTGAGCCTCTTGTAGAAATTGAAATATGATGTAAGGCTGAATGAAGCAAGGCGAGGCCCTTGTTAAAGAGGGCGAGTCTGTTGAAGCAACTATAATATGTTGTAAGGCCGAATGAAGTGAGGCGAGGCCTTTACTAAAGAGGGCAAGCCTATTAGAGCAACAGAAATCTATTGGTACACGTGCTGCGATGATTTGCAAGCATCGCTTGGTTTCAAAGCCCAGCAGCCACATGGCTTGGCAGTTCCCCATAGGCATACTATTTGCGCATGTACTGTGCAATGATAATGAATTGTTACAACCGGCAAAAATCACTTGAACTTTGAGTGCGTGCATAACATGAAGCCATCTGAGTTATTGAATCAAATTTTGGTAGGTTTCATTTTGGTTTTATTATGCTAGATGGATGGACAAGTGTGCGCTTGGGATTTCCCTAGGGCTAATATGATGGTAGGACCTCACCTTCACTAGATATAAAAGAGACAAATTTCGCCATTTCTTCTCTTTTCACTCTACAAAAACTCTTAAACGTTTGAAAAGCTTCCCAAGAATTCTTTGAGACTTCAAGCCACCTTCATTGTATTTTCAACGATTGCTTGTAACGTCAAGCATTAAATGTGTTTGTTCCAGCGTAAGTATTTGAATCTTACTTCATTTCATGTTTGTTGCATCTAATAGCTTCTTCCTCAAAGAAAAATAAAAAATGGGGGTCTTCCAAGAGAGCGAACATGGCACTTATTTGCGCCAAGGCTAGTTTACCTCATGTAATCCTAATCGAGAGGATCATAGAGGTAGTAGGGGTCCACATAGTGTGTGGATGATGCCTGAGGGCCCCCATAGACTATAGTGTAAGGTGGGGACATCTTTGTGGCCAACTAGCATAGAAGAGAGTGAGTGGGAGACCTTTAGGAAAAGGTATAGGATCCCTAATACCATAGAGATATTCGTCCCCACACCAGATGAACGAGCTTGTTTTCCCAATGAGGGTGGAGGAATTTCCAAGGAAAATATTAAATTGAGAAAGGAAGTCCACCTCTACAAAGTTAAAGTAAACACTTTGATAAACCGGGTGGAAACTTTAGATAACCTACAAGGAATCACTTCGTCGGCCATGGAGGTTGCCAATAAGGAGAAATGGAAGATGAAGACTAGAATTGACGAGCTGACCGCTGAGGCTGATAACTTAGGTAGCAGTTGAGTGGGGCAGAGGAGGTAGCTATGAACAACTACGTTGTTCACTTCCATGAAACAATTGAGTATGACAGCCTTAGTTTATATTGGAAGAAGGTCGTATACAATGAAGTCTTTGGGAGACTCGTTGAGCTACATCCCCAAGTGGACTTGGCTTCTATAAAAAAGAAATTCCTTTCGACGAAGCTGTCCACTCCTGTAGATGTAGCTGAAAACTCTGTGGAAGAGGTCAATGACCAGGAAGAGCCTCGGGAATATGACACTGCTATTTAGACTCAGACTTTTATTTCTTATGATTAGATTTGTCATAGCTTCCCTTTGTAATGAGCTCGTTTTCTATATGAATGAATTATTTCTATTCAATTTTCTTATGTGCTCTGCTGTTTCAATGGATAATGTATATTGATTCGCCCCTTTTCCATAATCGAGCCATAGCTAACTCAGATGCCCATAAAAAACATACACTGGCTCAATGATTTCGGATATTGTATGGGCTAGCCATAATTAAAAATGAATATAGATATGGGCATGCCATAACTAAATCTGAATGAATGTATGGGCTCGCCATAATTATCTTTGAATGAGTGCATGAGCTCGCCATAATTAAATTTTGGCAACCTTATATGGGCTCGCCATAATTAAATTTAACAATCTTGTAGGGGCTCGCTATAATTAAATTTAGCAATATTTTATGGGCTTGTCATAACTAACCTTGAATGAACGTATGAGCTCGCCATAATTAAATTTAGTAATCTTGTATGAGCTTGCCACAATTAACTTTGAATAAACTTATGGGCACGCCATAATTAACATTGAACATAGATATGGGCTCATCATAATTAATTTTAAATGAACGTATGGGCTCGCCATAATTAAATTTAGCAACCTTGTATGCCCTTGCCATAATTAACTTTCAATAAATATATGGGCTCGTCATAATTAAATTTAGCAATCTTGTATGGGCTCGCCATAATTAAACTTGAATGAACGTATGAGCTCGTCATAATTAAATTTAGCAATCTTGTATGAGCTGTCATAATTAACTTCGACAATCGTGTATGGACTTGCCATAATTAACTTTGAAATAACTTATGAGCTCACCATAACCAATATTGAATATGGTTATGGGCTCGCCATAACTAAATTTGACAATCTTGTATGTGCTCGCCATAATTAATTTCGAATGAACGTATGGTCTCATCATAATTAAATTTAACAATGTTCTTTGCAAGAGGATGACTCTTCCGTGTAAAGAAATTTTTCATGATGTTAGTGCCATTCACGGAAGGGATTCATTTGGGAGATAGTGATAAACATAAAGCTTCTTTATTAACAAAGTGTAGGCAAAAGTTTGAGGAGAATCCAAGCATGATATAACAAGAGTTTGCTGATAGTACATTCTTAAATGCTCGACATTCTAGGGATGGGCTACACTTTCCATTTAAGCTCTCTATTCTTAAAGTCCCTATCCTCAATTCATTAGATATACGGTAAGGGCATTCCCAGTTGAGACCCAATGTGCCCACAACAGGTTCTTTGGAGGAGAGGAAGACTCTTCTTAACACAAGGTAGCCTCTTTGAAATGACTTCTTGACCTTGGCATTGTAATATCTAGTCATTTTTTGCTGGTAAGAGGCTATTGTCATTTGGGAACCATCTTTCCTTTCTTTAAGGTAATCCAACTCATATTTTCGTATTTCATCATTTGATATTTCGTTCAAGTGTAGGTGGTGAGGTGAAGGTAGCCCTACTTCTACCAGACACATAGCGTCGATACCATAGGCCATAAAAAAGGGGTGGTTTATCGTGTTGCGGTTTGACTGGTGGTGCAAATTACCTATAATATGTGAGGAAACTTGTCCACCCATGCCTTTTTTGAAGCATCAAGCTTCTCTTTCAAGATATGCTTGATGGTCTTGTTAACTGCATCTACCTTGCCATATGCTTTGGGGTGATATGGGGAAGAGAAATGTTTTTTGATTCCTAGTTCTTCACACAATTCCCTGACTATTTTGTTGTCAAACTGCCTTTCATTATTAGATACAAATGAAAGGGAAATCCCAAACCGACAAATAATATTCTTCTATATGAACTTGGAGTTATTGGCCTCGGTGATCTTTGCCAGGGGTTCAACCTCGACCCACTTGGTGAAGTATTCAATGGCAACAATTGCATAGCTGGCACTTTCCTTTCCTTTCGGTAGGGAGCCTAAGAGGTCTACCCCCCATTTGGCGAAGGGCTAAAGGTTGGATACTACAATCAGTTCTTGAGATAGTTACCTTTGAATGGCGAAGAAGTGCTGATACTTATTGCATCTTCTCACAAATTGAATAGCATCTTTTTTTAGGGTTGGCTAGTAATACCCTTGTCCTAGAACTTTCTGCGCTAATGCCAGACCCCCCATGTGGTTACTGCAAATTCCTTCATAAATCTCGCGTGGTACATAATTGGCCTCTTCACCTCTGGTGCACCTCAAGAGGGACAAGAAGAAGCCTCTCTTGTAAAGTACTTTGTCCTGGAATACACATTGGGTGGATCTATGCCTAAGTTTGCAAACCTCTTCCTTGACTTCAGGTAGTTCCTGATCCTTAAGGAAAGCCATGATTGGTTGCATCCAAATTGGTACTTTCTCCCCTTTGGATATAGAGGATCAGGAGAGGTGTTCAATTGGTACTACTTTGAGTAACTCTGAATCATTGCTGCTGGCCAACTTTGATAAAGCGTTAGCACACACGTTCTCAATCCTTGGTATCTAGGTTAATTCAAACATTTCAAATGATGGAAACAAATCGAGAACCTTTTTGAGGTAAGCTGCCATGCCCTTATCTCTTGTAGTGAAGTTCTCATTGAATTGACTTACTACCAATTGTGAATGCTATTAACAACCAATCTCTTTACTTGTATCTCCTTAGATAACTGAGGCCCACCGACAACGCCCCTTATTCAACTACATTGTTGGAGGTCTTGAAGCCATACTTTACTGAACAGTTGAGCTTGTGTCCTTTTAGGCTTGCAAGCACTACTCTAGATCCCAAACCTGTCTTACCAGAAGATCCGTCGACAAACATGCTCCAAACTAGGGGGGTCTACTGGTTCCATTGTCATGTCGATATCCGAAGGTCTCAATAAATTCTATTTTGAAATCTTCTAATGCATGTCCCTTCACGGAGATCATTGGCTTGCAAGAAATATCAAACTCGCTTAGCTCCACAGCCTACTTCATTAGCCTTCCCAAGGCATCGGGTTTCCGAAACACTTGCTTAAGTGGGAAGTTGGTCAATACCCATATACTCTAGCCTAGAAATAGAGCTTCAATCTTCTAGAGGCGACTGTTAGGGAAAGAGCAAACTTCTCCATATCCGTTTATTGTTACTCTGCTGATAAGAGGGCATTGCTTACGTAATAAATAGGCAATTGTGCACTACCTTCTTCCTTTAAGAGCACCGAACTCACGTCTTCTAGGGACATGACTAGATATAATAATAATGTTTCTCCTTCCTTAGGCTTCGAGAGGAGGGGGCTTATTCCAAGTGCTTCTTCAACTCTTGAAAAGCCATTTCCCACTCATCGCCCATGAGAAACTCTTTCCTCCTTGAGGATCTTGAAGAATGGGAGACATCTATCGGTTGCCTTTGAGACGAATTGGCTAAACGCTGCGAGACAACCATTTAATCTTTGCACTTCCTTGGGCTTGTAGGGAGACCTCATGTCTAGTAAGACCTTGATTTTCTCTAGGTTTGCCTCTATGCCTATTTCGGCGGGCTCAACCTCATTCTATACTTCCTTAAAACTTTAAAAGCGGTCTCCAGGTGTTCGACGTGATTTGCAGCTTTGAGGCTTTTTACCAATATGTCATCCACATATACCTTCATCATTTTACCAATGAGGTCAGCTAACATACTGTTAACGAGCCTTTGATAGGTATCACAACATTCTTAAGACAAAAGGGCATGACTTTATAACAATAGAACCCCTTATCTATGATGATTGAAGTGTTTCCTTCATCAGATGGGTATATGGAAATCTGATTGTATTCTGAATATGCATCCATAAAACTCAATAGCTCATGTCCTGCTGTAAAACCCACGTGTCGATCGATCCTTAGGAGCAGGAAACTGTCTTTGGGGCATGCTTGATTGAGGTTGGAAAAATCTATGTAGATTCTCTGGTTGCCATTGTGCTTCTTCACCAAAACTTTTGATTGAGCTAGGCTCCCTTCCCTGTCTGTTGGCGTAAGCCTTTGTGTCATTTTGCTCTTTTTCCTGTTGAAATACCTCCTACTGGGGTATTTGGTATTTTGCTTGTCCATGCATCTGCATGAGCAATTACTGCATGGCAAGATTCTGTTGAGCCATGTTCATCATGTTTGTATCCATCTCGCCTACCTTTCTTCCTAGGCAGGCAATAGTGCCACCTCGTCGATGTTGGTGGTAGGATAGACGAATATTGACATTCGTCCGGATGACTTCTTCTTCAGAAGCCTCCTCTTGTCGATTTCTACCTCGGGAACCATAATGACTAGAACCCATGGTGTAGCAATAGTTTTTATGTTAAGAATAAGCTTCTAGAGAGATACCTCTTCAACGTCCTAAGCCGTCCTTTCTTCAAGAACCAAGACCTTTATTTAAGGTTTGGCTGTAGAATAACTCCCTTTTAATGGCTTTTACTACAGGGATGTTCACAGTTATAGTATGGTTTCCACTGACGGCGCCAATCTGTTAACCCCAAAAAATATACTTCTAACGTAGCCAAGGCCTCTCACGTCCACGCAAGCCTCGTTCCTACATAGTTGGACAAGTCGTTAGCCACATGTGGCATCCTTCGGGTGGGGTAGAGTTGGCCGCGCACACTCTATCGTCAAGTCAATTGAGGAAGACAATATATGAGCGTGGGAGAGCTTTAGATGTGATCCTCCAATATAAAAAGGGGGTCAACCTTAGGGAGTGATAATTAAAATAGTTATATGGAAAAGTTATAGTTTGAGAGTCTAAACTTACATTACCTTCAAATGACACTAAGTGTGAGATTTATTCTATAAGAAGATAAATGAGGGTCATTGTATGAAGACACGTGGTCTCATCTATGCGACTAATGCCTCTAATCTTAGACATCAATTAATCATAAACCTTAAATGCTAGTACCACTTTAGTATCTATAATGCCTAGNATGCAACAGCAATCCAAGGTCGCATACCCAGACGGAAACTAAGCTCCCACTCACGACCCATGTAACAAGCTACACCAAGTAAGAAGTGTAGAACAATTAGTTCATAAGGACCACCGTTGTATAACCATTCATCAACGGATGCCGCTTCCCAGATTGGGTAAAAGTGCAAACCTATAGCTGCAGAAGTAGGAATAATGGCACCTGAGATAATATTGTTTCCATAAAGTAGAGATCCAGAAACAGGTTCACGAATACCATCAATATCTACTGGAGGAGCAGCAATGAAGGCAATAATAAATACAGAAGTTGCGGTCAATAAGGTAGGGATCATCAAAACACCAAACCATCCAATGTAAAGACGGTTTTCGGTGCTGGTTATCCAGTTCAATCATATGTCAAAAAAATTGATTGGGAGATCTCGTGTTGAGCTTATTTCGTAACCTTGCCTCCGCTCACTAGGTCGGCTCTTCCTATGAGGGTTAGTGTGGCTCGGTGGGATCGGAAAGCATATTGGTTCGGCCACAGGAAGGAGTTCGGTTAGATCAACCTCGTCTTTATATATTTCAGAGTGGCGTGGGGCCCTACCGTTGCTCACCACGTAGGATATTTGGGGCTTGTGAATCCATGTATGATTATTCATATAATGCGTGGACTTTTGAGTTGGTGATGAAGAAAAAAGTGGCGTAGCATAACAAATTTAATTTTCAATTAAGTGAAACTAGATGTTAATTAACATATATGGACGAGAATAATGAATTACATTCTTGAATCCGAAATTTGAATTAACTGAGTATTTGATAGTCAAGATTCATTAATT
Organism: Fraxinus quadrangulata; assembly: GCA_903798255.1. Classification (NCBI taxonomy): domain Eukaryota; kingdom Viridiplantae; phylum Streptophyta; class Magnoliopsida; order Lamiales; family Oleaceae; genus Fraxinus; species Fraxinus quadrangulata. The sequence goes on along the minus strand of CAIGRB010053543.1, from coordinate 44,766 downwards.
CATGCATGAATATTGAAGATTAATTCTTGATCAACAAATAGTTGACTGTGCGGAATACCGATTTTGGATCGAAATATTTTATTCAATAAATGACCAATCAACAACCCTAAGTTTAAATTTTAAAGGAAAACGAGATATCTCTATAAATCACAAACTTTATAACACTAATGAAAGCACAGTATCATAATAAAATAAATCTTTTACTAAACCTTAAAGACAATAAAAATAATTACGCTAATATAATTTATCTTTGTGTAATGTTATACGTCCCTAAATTAAGTGAACTTTCACGTCCTTTTGTTCAATAATGACTCTTATGTGCTTCAAAAATTGAAGGTTGGAAGTGATCAATAAATTGTTATCATTCTAATGAAGTTGCTCCCAGTTAGACTTGGGACATTTTCTTTTATCTAGTCAATACAACATTTTATTTTATTTTTTGTTTAGATTTATCCTTTTTCAATTTCAATTTTCCGTTTTAGTCATATTAATTTGTAACAATTTTTTTTTTTTTTATCTCAATCAGCAATATTTTGCCAATGTTAAGAATTAAACATCACATACTACCTCCACATCAGCTGTACATATCACTGATGACTCAGCAACAAATCCTCCTTGCTGTACTAGCCGTTTCTCTTGCTGTTTGGGACCACAATTCAGTTGTGATATATTCCTACATGACCCATGATTCATGGATCTGCCTAACAGCCTCTGTCCTTGAATATTCTTTTGGCAAACATGATGTATTATATATTCATTCACATCAATAAACATTTATGTATTCTGCACTATAATACTTACTGAATATATATTTTTAACTTGGTATCAGAGCAGCCATGGCAGACGCCTCCAGCACGCCCCAGAATGCTGTTCCAGCAACTACACCAGCATCGGTTTCCAGCAGCACTGCTGTGCCAACATTTGGAAACAATCAGCCCTCACCGTTTAGTGTCAACTTGACTCAAACCATATCTGTCAAGCTTGATAAAAACAACTATCTGCTGTGGAAGAACATGATCCTTCCAATTATCAGAGGCCACAATTTGGAAGGCTACATTCTTGGGACAAAGTTGTGTCCTCAAGAATTCATAAGTACTCAAATCAATGGAGAAGCTGGAACCAGCATAGAAATGGTTAAGAACCAGGAATTCTGCCAATGGATGTCAACAGATCAACTGCTGATGGGATGGCTTTACTCATCCATGACTCCAGACATAGCAATGAGGGTGATGGGTGCAACCAACTCAAATGGACTGTGGACTGCAATTGAAGAAAGCTATGGAGTTCAAAATCGATCAAGGATAATTTTTCTCACTGGTGAACTCCAGAAATGTAGAAAAGGCAGTATGAGCATAGATCAGTACCTGAATAAGGTGAAACAACTCTCTGACAACTTGGAAATTGCTGGGAAAACCATTGCTCACACTGATTTAATCACTCAAGTTCTAGCGGGACTAGATGAAGATTACACACCAATTGTTGTCCAACTGAATAGCAGGGATAACATGTCTTGGGGAGAACTTCAATCCACATTGATGACATATGAAAGCAGGCTTGAACATCTCAACACTATCAGGAATGAAATGACAGGACTAAACATTGAACAAACCTCAGTAAATTTTTCCCAGAGGTCAGGCTTTGGCCATTTCAGATCTAACAGACCAAGTGTGGGTGGAAGATTTACCAACTTCAATCATCACAGAAGTGGAAGAAGAGGGAGAAGCAGAGGTGCATACTTGTCCGGAGGAGATAGACCTGTTTGCCAAGTCTGTGGGAAACTAGGACACAAGGCAAATGTCTGCCACTTCAGGTATGATGAAAGGTATTCTGGCACCTCACCACCAAGACAAAGGACCAACTACAATTCATCACCTGCAGCACTGATAGCCTCTCCCAACACAGTAAGTGACCCAGCCTGGTTTGCAGATACAGGTGCCACCAACCACATCACTGCTGAGAAAGGAAACATCACCTCTGCAAGTGAGTATACTGGTAAGGAGAAAGTTATGGTTGGAAACGGTAGCAAGTTGAATATCACACACTTTGGAACCTCACGTATTCCTGCTTTAAATAATAAGGGATTGGTATTGAATAAACTGTTACTTGTGCCTGAAATAAAGAAGAACCTCATTAGTGTATCACAACTCACTTCAGACAACAATGTTTTCATGGAATTTCACTCTTCTTGTTGCTTTGTTAAGGACTTGGCCACGAGGCAGGTGATGCTACAAGGGAGACTTAAGAATGGGCTGTATCAACTGGAATTCCCCTATCCAACTACCCAGCAATCTCACCACCAGGCCAGCTTTCCAAATCAATCCTACTGCAACTCCTCTGTTCCTGTCAATCAAGAGTCATCAGTTAACTTTGTTGTCAATTCGAGTCAAGAGTCTCCAAGTGTTGATGTTTGGCATAAAAGACTTGGTCATCCATCTAGCCAGGTGATGACACAAGTATTTCGAGTCTGTAATCTGAAAATTAAAGAGAATTCCATCAAATCCTTCTGCAATGAATGCCAACTTGGCAAGTCTCATCTACTACCTTTCTCCCTCTCCTCATCACATGCTAAAACACCATTAGAATTAGTTTACACTGACATTTGGGGACCTGCACCAGTATTATCAACCTTAGGCTTCAGATACTACATCACTTTCCTAGATGACCACAGTAGATTTGTCTGGATCTATCCTTTAAAACTGAAATCTGAAGCACTACAGGTATACTATCAGTATAAAAAACTTGTTGAGAACAAATTGAATCACAAGAGAAAGGCTCTACATGCTGATTGGGGAGGGGAATATAGACCAT